>CAMZMU010000039.1:19365909-19567719 GCA_947311845.1 Poa pratensis
GGTTTCGCTTCCCCCGTCGACTTCATCCGCGGTGCTGCGATTCCGGTGAGTTTCTTGGCTCGGCGCTCTGTTTTCTCTTCGATTCGCGGTACTTGGAGTGGACTGGATTCGGGGGGCGGCGGCTAGGGTTTTAACCGGCGCCGAATCTTTTCGCTTGGTTTTGGCAGGTGCTGCGAGGAGGCCATGGCGATCGTGAGGAACAGCGGCGCCAGGGTCCCCAGGCTCGACGGCGCCGGCGAGGAGGGCTCGCCCGAGGCCACGGAGGACGAGGAGGAGCAGTCCCCTGCAACCGCGTCCCACGATTCCGACGCGGATGGGTTCTCCGGCGAGGAGGAGAATGGCGGCGGCCACCGGGAGGAGCCGGAGGAAGCTGAGGAGGAACAAGAAGAGGAGGAGATGACTCCGGGATGGGCTCTGACGAGCTGGAGATCACGCAGCTCGGGGAGGCGGGGGCCGAGATGTGCCAGGTCGGGGACCAGAGTGTGGCCGTGCCGCTCGAGCTCTGTGACCTCGACGACGGCCTCCGCGGCGTGCTCTCGCTGGACGCCTGGAACGGCCTGCTCTCCGAGGACAACCGGCTCCGCCTCTCCGCCTTCCTGCCCGACCTGGACCAGGAGACCTTCGCCCGCACGCTCGTTGAGCTGCTCTCGGGCGAGAATTTCCACTTCGGGAGCCCTCTGGCTGCGCTCTTCGAGCGCCTCAAGGGCGGGCTCTGCGACCCCAGGATCGTGCTGTACCGCCGCGGCGCGCGCTTCGCGGAGCGGCGGAAGCACTACTACCACATGCAGAGCTACCACAATGCGATGGTGCGGGGGCTGTGGGAGGCCAAGGACTGCTGGAAGAGCTGCGACGGGTACAGTGTTGGTGAGAGGCTCAGAGCGCTCGATGCGATGAAGGCACGCCGGAAACAGAAAGCTCTTTTGGATGTCCGCCGGGTTGCTGGCTCAGAGACCGACTCTGAGAGCAGGGAGTCTGCGGAGCAGTTCATGACACGGCCGAGGCCAGATAAGAAGAAGGATAAGTCCAAGGGCCTGCTGCGGTTGGGTGCGTCAAAAGGTTCCGGTAAGGAGTACATCGGCGAGCTTTCTCTCCTGATAATGCTTATGGGTATGATATGCATAGGGGGAAGCCACGCAGGAGTGTTGATGGCCTAGATTCAGAGGACCTAGGGGGATATGATAGGGATTTGCCTAGGGTCCGATCTCAGAAGCCGCTATTGAAGCCAGTGAAGAAGAAGGAAATTGCTACAGCCTATGATAGCAATCCTTATGCGAAAAACTACCGTGATAACCATACTAGTTCTCACTACCATGGCAGGAATGCACAGGGAGGAGTTACCTTAGCAGCATCGTTTGAGCCCCCATATCCTGAGACCGCAAGGAGTGCAGCAAAGTACACGGAGAGAGATCGGATATATGGTGGAAAAAGTGCCCAGAATAATAGAGCTCCTAAAGAAGAGATGGATTGGCCAGCTGGTAATAACTTGAATGACTGGCAGAGAGGGCAGCCTCTAGGTGATTACAGGAGCAGGAAACCTCAGGCTGGTCATGGTATGAAGGTTAAGTCCCATAGAAGTATCGAGCAACAGATGAATGGTGCACATTCTGGGTCTGATCCTGGAGGCAAGATGTCACAGGGGAAGATTAAAGTTAAATCAAGTAGTCAGTATGATAGGATTGGCCACAAGGACTCGAGGAGCAAAGCTGCCTACGTTCAAAGTGAGGAGACAGAATCAGATTCATCAGAACAGTTTGAAGACATGAATCTTGTCGAACAACAGCCTGAACTTCAATATTCTGATCTTCATAGACCAGCATATGGTGCCAAAAAGCCAAGCAAACTTGGCAAAACGGTCAAAATGAATTATCCTGCCGCTACTGCAGATTTCGAACCCTACCAGATTCACAGCAAAGGGGTGCACAGAGGAAAGGTTACAGAGCATGATTATCTACGGGATGTGCATGTGGAGGTGGCAGAACAGATCGGTGAAGTGATGAGACCTCCAGCAGGAAGGAATGAGAGAAAACGCAAAGGGATGGCCAATCTGGGCGTGCATGGTTATGACAAATCTGAATTGCATGATGTCAACGATAAAGCGGATGAATCATTCAGGTCACCAGAGAGGCTGGCCAGTAGAGCAGGCTATGCAGTCCAAGATTCTAATGGCGATTTTGATGGGTCTGAAAGAGTGAACGTGCCCCTAGCAAGTTGCAGCTCTGGGTCCAAAAGGCAAAAAGGAAGAGTTGAGGTTACAAGCCTGGATGAGCATGGTGAGTATGCACCATCTGGTCCAAATGCTGTGGAAATCAATGGCAGCTTGAAGAAGAAAAGTAAAAAGAAGACAGATACGATTACAGATGCAACTACTGTAGTGGAACCAGCTCCTGTGGTGCCAGAAGTTATTGTGGTGCCAGTAGAACCTGAGAAACCTAAGAAGAAGTATGTACCAATTACACCAACTATCCATACTGGTTTTTCTTTTTCCGTCGTACATCTTCTAACCGCCGTTAAGAAGGCCATGGTCACTCCTACTACGGATACTACAGTAGCAGCTATGGTCACCCCTACTGAGGTTCCTCCAGTGGCAGCTATGGTCACCCCTACTGAGGTTCCTACAGTGGCAGCAAAGCAACCTGATGGGGAGGAGAGCAGAAAATGGTTCAACAGTGAAGAACCTAGCAAAACGCCTCAAGAGCCAAGTGCAACAGAGCAGCAACCACAACAGGCTAATGAGGTTGGAGATACCAGTGCTGCAGAGGAGGCTGCGCTGAGCAATTCGCCGGCACTAACTGTTCAAGATATTGTTAATCGGGTCAAAGCAAATCCTGTAGATCCCAGCATACTTGAAACACAGGAGCCCCTTCAGGATTTAGTTCGAGGAGTGCTCAAGGTACTGTCATCTAGAACAGCTCCTTTAGGTGCAAAGGGCTGGAAAGCACTAGTTTCGTATGACAAGTCAAACAAAAGCTGGTTCTGGGTTGGTCCACTGCCTCCTGATACTTCATATAGCGATCCTAATGAAGAAACTTCTGCTGAAGCATGGGGTATACCGCACAAGATGCTTGTGAAGTTGGTTGATGCATTTGCTAATTGGCTGAAAAGTGGTCAGGAAACCCTCAAGCAAATAGGATCCCTACCACCACCTCCAGCACCAGATCCTGCAAATTTGGATTTGAAAGAAAGATTCAAGGACCTTAGGGCGCAGAAAAGTCTAAACACAATAAGCCCAAGCTCTGATGAAGCAAGATCATATTTCCAGCGTGAGGAATTTTTGAGATACTCAATTCCTGACAGAGCATTTTGCTATACTGCTGCTGATGGAGAGAAATCTATAGTTGCTCCTTTGAGAAGGGGAGGCGGGAAGCCCACAGCAAAAGCTAGGGGACATCCCATGCTCTTACCTGATCGCCCTCCGCATGTCACTATTCTCTGTCTTGTAAGAGATGCTGCCTCTAGGTTGCCTGGAAGGACTGGAACAAGAGCTGATGTCTGCACACTTCTCAAAGATTCCCAGTACCTTAATCATGCAGAATCCAATAAAGAGGCTGCTGTTAATCAAGTTGTTAGTGGTGCTCTTGATCGCTTGCATTATGAGCGTGATCCTTGTGTGCTGTATGATAATGACAAAAAATTGTGGACCTATCTGCACAGGGGTAGGGAGGAGGAAGATTTTGAGGATGATGGCACATCATCCACAAAAAAATGGAAGAGGCCAAGGAAAGATTCGTTAGATCCTGCAGAGGCTGGTGCAGGAAACGATGACCTTGAGGATGATGGCACCCCTAACGCTAAAAAACAAAAGAAAGATGATGCAGAGCCTACACCATCAGGAGAAGATAAGGATCCATCTAACGGTGGGTTGGAAGGTGACCTTGATCGTTATCTAAAAGGTGAAATTGATCTTGATGTTGTTCCGTCATCAACAAATAATGAAGAAACATGCAAGCTTGTTTCTACCGATGCGAGGCCAGATATTGGTACCTCCAGACCTACAGCAGGTGCAACAGCAGGCAACACAGCTGATAGCAATTCAGCAAGAACCCCAGGACAGAATAACAGTATGGCACTCCCTGTGGACTCCACCGGCAAGGAGTTTAATAATGCTTAGAAGGACATATTGGAGCACCAGATTAGGTAACTGCTGCAGAAACTAAAACTTTTTTTGAATCATTCTTCTACTTTTATCGTCAGTTATTTCATTGTTTAGTGTTATTTCATCCTTCTCGTTATCTTATACTCCCTCCGTCCCAAAATAAGTGTCTCAGATTTGCTAAAAAATGGATGTATCTAGACATGAAACAAACAAGTTTAGGTACATCCACTTTTTGATAAATCTGAGACACTTATTTTGGGACGGAGAGAGTAGTAATATAAATTGGAAACTGCCAGGTGATCGTTTGTTGTATGAAACCTGTTGGTTTATGTAAGTTCGAGCTTGTCTGGCCCCAAAACTGTGTAATTGTACTTTCTACTGGATCATAGTTTCAACCGTGCCTTATTAGATCTATGACTCACATGATGTGTTCTAGTCATATAATTTTCTCGTTTATAACTTACTTTCCACAATGATCACCAGCTTGTAGCTTCCCTTCCTGGAAAAGATGTACAGTAGTGACCTGTAGCTTTTTAGATCAATTTTTGTTTAGGCTAATTAAGGCACTTCTGGGCTTGAGTGTGTGTGAAAGTTGCCATCCAATTTGCAATTGTCTGTCATTGCCAAAGGTCTTATGTTCCTTAATCATGCAGTCTGTACTTCTTCATATTGATATTAAATCAAGTCATTGGCATGGCCCTAAATCAATTTGGAAGCATCTATCAAGTGATTTGAACAGTTCTAGTTCCTTGTCTGTTTCATTAGATTCCTACAGGCATCACGCATTTCCGAACAACTTTTAGTACGAATCCTTTTGTTCCTTCATCCATAATGCTCGTACTGACGACTTGTTGTTTTGCTTTGTAGGGTATGAAGCGGCAGCCACTTATCAACCCTAGCGTCAGGCCTCCCACTCGACGAAATATTTTGCAGCAGAATAGTTTTTTTTGTTTGTTCTGCCCTTGTACTTGTACATCGTTGTCAAGAAACAGAGGCTTTTACAGTTTTTTTCCTAGCGGCTTTGTGCAGTTGTAGCTCTCTTCTAAAGTTTTCAGATCAATATATGTTTATGTAACTACGTTTACATGTTCATCCATATTTGGATCCAAGCCAGGAGGTTGACCTACCGATAGTCATCAGGTTTCGATATTCTCAACAGAGATTTAGTCATCAGATTATTATATTTTTCAGAAAAGATTTTGTCGTTGGAGTACTATATTTTTCACCAGGGATTTAGTCATCGTATCACTATAAATTATTTTTTTCATGGAGGAAGATCATCAATTAATTGGTACTAAAAAATATATTATTCTTTCTATGTGTTACCTATGTAAATACATATATTACATTAGATCTACTGATGCAGTAGTAAGTGTACATATTCTTTCCTGGTGACCAGCATAAGAACAGGAAACCCCTCAACCAACAATAGCAATCAATCAAATGGATGGCACTATCAACAGCAAACAACTGGGTGTAAACTAAACAAATGGATCCTTTGTACATGCTTTGGATGAATCTAATTTCTTGCTATAAGGGGGACTCTTGCATCCCTGGGCGACGATGGTGACGTGGATTCTTGCACCTCCGGGAGATGTTTTGTGTCTCCATTTCCCTGCTTCCACCCAGCCCTCGACTCACGGAACGACCTGAGGAGCTCCTCGTAGTCCGGGGTTCGGAGCTCTTCGATCGATTTGGCGCTTGGCAGGTCGATCTGCCGCCTCCTTGGCGTTGAACATGACGGTTCATCCACCTGCGATGTTCAAGGAGAAGATGCATTGCAGGTTTGGTCATTCACTCTCAGAGTTAAGACAAGATCTTCCCACCAATGACTACTTTTCATGACTGCTCACCACATATTCTTCCTCTAGGCATTTCCCTGCATTTTCGGTTATCTCCACAACCTTGTTGTAATGTGCACCCTTCAACTCCGTTATTTCCCCGTGGCACGGGGTGAGGACGGAAACAATGTTTGTGCATGCCTCGTGGTCGACCTTCAGCGAGCCTGAAATAACATCAGTAGCCATCAAGGCGAGGGGAATCTATGCTATGTCCTGTGTATTAGTAACTCGAACCATAAGATCTTACTGTCAATGGAAGAAAGAAGGGCCGTGTTTGCAATATCTATATCTTCAAGAGTTGTCAATACTGCAGACGACAACTTGGAGCGCAGCAATTGGTTGGCTTCTGTCCCCGTCCTGGTAAAATACACACACCATGACCACTTGCTATTTATCGCTGGTAGCTTAAGATATGAGAAAAAATATAATCTTCCGTGACAATTGTCTATGCTAATACCTGGCTATATTATCTACTGATTCCACATTTCCTTTGCCAAGGCTGAAAAGAGAATCCTGAGCATTCTTCCATTGTTGTGAACCCATGTCCGTCTTTGTTTTACTGCAAATTTTAATGGCAAATATTAAGCACTGAAACATCCATATTTCATAGCAGAAAGTATCGCATCAACAAGCCATACTGACCATTCCAAAAGAATTTCTGCCAAGCAAGATTGTCCACCGTCGACTGCAGTGGTATCTTCAATGTAATTATTCTCGGTTTCTTCCATGTAAAAGCTCCACTTTTCCCTTACGGTTGAGGTGATGCCTTGGGCCGTTGAAATTTCTTGCTGCAGCTGACTTGTTCTGTTTACAGTGCTCTCTCGAAGGCTACCTACAGCTGTTTGGACCTGCAATGTTAACTACGATTAACAATCTATAGCAGCTCTGGAATAGTTCAACTTATCGATCAGTCACCGACAGCACATAACTTTTTTTGGTACCACGTCATATACTAGATTACTATCACTGAGATGCCACAAGCTAACATCTCTGCCACCTTGGATAATACTTACCAGCTGCTTCTTCCTTGCATTGGAATTTGCAAGCATCTCTGCCACCTTTTCTATAAGTTGCTTTTCTTCATTAGCTGCACACTCCTGTTAAAAAAATGATCAAATTATATTATTACAAGAAATTACTGTATCTTATTAACTGCATATGTAATAAGTATCATAGCAATAACCTCAAATTTCTTCTCAAGATCAAGAAGTTGTTGATCCTGCACACCTTGTGTTTCTTCCAAAATACTAGTGAGTTTAGATGCATGAACATCCAATGAGTGGAAGAAACCAGCAGTAATATTTGAGATGGACCGTGACGCTTCCACGGCTCTTAGGTGTCCCTGCACACAGGAAAAGAAAAGTTGGAAAATAATGGCTTAAGATAATATCAAATAGTCTAGCGCTTGATATTACAGACCTCCCTCTGCTTGTTGGCGAAGTGTGCCAGTCGCTCTTCTTGCTTCGAAAGGCTACACTGAAGCTCATTTAACAAGTTGTCCGCCCCCAAAGCAATTACTCCAAAACACTATATACAGGAAGAGCAGTCAGAAATATTGCTATACTCACTGCAGCATAAGTTGGCCAAAAGAAACAAACTTACTTCCTCAAGAGATGATGTGTGTGATTGTACTTGTGAGTTCAGTTTCCCAAATGTTGTCTGAGAATTTATGTCAATTTCGCCTGCTAAATTATCCAGCGCTGTAATACCTGAACCATGCAGGGCTTTGAGTTTTTGTATGCTCTCCTTTAGCCCTTGTGCAGCCTAAATATAGGGTAACTCAAGCATATCATATACACAGCAGTTACACGGATAAACGTTTAAGCACAAATTAGATGGAAACTGAATTACTTCATCTTTTGAAGATACAAAGGATTGCATATCATCTTCCATTTGTTTGAGGTGATCGTCCTGTTGCATGACGGAAGTGGAGACGGTTTTATGCAAGGCATCAAGCTCTTGGGTCAGTTGAGATCTAAATCTCTGCACAAGTGACCTGTTTCCATCTTCTATTTTGTCTTTGCGCTCTGCAGTAATCAGGAACAATGACCATTGAAGTGAGACCGGGTCTATAACAAAGCAGGGTTAATCAGTTGGGATGCCAAACCTATTTTGGAGAATAGCCCAGAAACATCTGCTGCTGCATTTTCTAATTCCGCACGGAGATTATATGCACAATCTACTAGTGATTTTTCTGTAGCAAAAACAAGAGTAAGTCTCACTGAATATCAGTAGACCCAGTAAATACTAAATAGATACTCAATTGGCTAATGGAAATCAAGCAGGATGAGACCAGACTTTTAATTCAATATCAAGAGAATTTACAACAACTGATAATTCATTTACCAGTAATTATAAGCCAAAGAAAATCTTGCAGTAATGGGTTAATTCCTGTTTTTGCAGGGAATAATTAGTTAGTTCAACAAACCTGAGCTCTGAAGATTAAATATGACATATTCCTTTTCTTTGATGGTAGACTTGGCTTCATTGTATTTTTCTTCCAAGTCATGCAGAGCATTCCTGGTGCCCTCAAGGTCTTTCTGCAGACAAAAGACAGACAGAATGACATTTATGTAATGTAATTTCCAGAAGATTGCGCACCATGAGGTGGAAACTTTGAGGTACCTGAGTCTTTTCGAGTTTTTCCCCCAGCTCTGCACTCAAAAGTTTTTGAGCATCATAAAGCTCTTTTAGTTCAACCAGTTGCTGCCATAGAATTTGCAGAGAATCAAATCATCAATAAAATAAATGGTTTGCTGTGAAATGCTTATAGAAAAACTAACCTTATCCCTAGCCTCTAGATCAGCTCCCAGTTTTTCAATTTTTTCTGCCATGGCCTGAGTGAAAAAGTTACGATTAAAACATGAGATGATGAATAAAGCTTTATTCAGTTCACCTGAACAAATCTAACATGAGTTTAACTGAAATTTTTAAAATAGACCTTTTTCTCAGCTTCCTCTTGGAGGTGGCGCTCTCTTGGAATGTATATGCCATTCTTTTCTCTAGCCGCAAACACTCTGAAGACATATAGGAGACTGGGTGAGTGGAAGATGCATAACATTTAGCATTTCAATATACCAAAATTTGCACAAAGAAGGACCTTGTTTAAGGCGGTCAATTTCAGAGTACAAGTCCTTGATGACTGCAGATTTCATCATCTTTTGGTTCACCTGGATTCCAGTAAGAAGAGGAAGTTAGGCTATGCAAAACACCCTGTTAAATTTGTACTATCTGAAATAGTGAAGCATCAACATGAATGGATTATTCAAACAAAAAACAATGATAGTAACCTCGGGTTTGTTCCTGATATTTTTTGCACGATGTGCGTAATCAAGTGTGCTCAATGTCTCTTCCAAGCAGTATACAGAAGGTGATATCGTAGCAATAATGCAAGTCTTTGTTTTCCCTCCCAACGAATCTCGCAGCAATCTTGTCAGTTTGCTATCTCTGAAACAAATAGGTAGGGTAACATTAAGCCCTCTTTACCAATTGTTTGCAAGAATATATGCAGTCAGGAGAATGCCCTTAAAGTTACCTATACGGGACATGTCCAGAGTGCTCAACTAGGGCATTGATAACACGACCAAGTGTCAGCAAACTCTTGTTAATCTCCCCAGCCTCTCTCGCTCTGCCCTGCAGTGCCAATTGAATATCAAAAGTACTTCTTGGCATTTGAAAATCACATAGATGTGAAAAAAATAATCAATGATTGGAATCTGAAGTTTACTCACATCTCTAGCACCTGAACGTGATATATTTTCTGAACCGGCTAGATCGACAAGATTAAGCTTCCCGATTTTGATCATCTCCTCGCTCTCATGAGTCAATTCCTTAATGTGAATTGTGATTGAGAATATGGAGTGTGACCTGCTACTTTGCTTGTTCAGCAATGTCTCCGCAGTGCGCCTTTTTGCAGAACCCTTGTCAAGAATCTTGTAGATTTCGCCAGCAGAGTACACGACTTCTTCTTCAAGCCCTCTAACAAAAACACCACCCTTCCCATCTTCCATAAGGGCAATAGGCTTTTTTGTCTTGTCATCAGAGACAGGTAACACAGGGAACCTCGGTTCATCAGGAGCCAACAAATCAGTGATCTCCTCATTGTAAAGCTCAAGAAAGGTAACTTTCATGCTGTACTCCGCGCACTGGGCCTCGAGAATGTCGAAAATTTGCCTGACGGACCTCGGGATAACTCCAGCATCAGTTGGGAGTTCACCACTCTGGTTGTTGCATACAGGAACCAGCCAACAGTAAGGAACATGCAGACCAGAGGTACATGTTTAATTGATTTCAAGTTGTACAAAATATTTACCTTGGCCTTTCTTGTTCCACCTCCCTCCATTGTATAGGTTTTCCCGGTACCGGTTTGTCCATAAGCAAAAATTGTGCAATTATAGCCTTCAAGGACCTCATGTACTATTGGTGAGATGGATTGTTCAAATAAATCCTTCTGCTTTGATGACGGCCCAAATACCTACTTGGAACCGATAATTAGACTAAATTTGAGTCAAAACTTCATACATGAAGTACACTACAACAATTGGCATGCAAAACAGGGTGACCGGAAGGAGGTCACCAGTGAGGTAATGGCCTACTAGCAGAAGTGATTGTAGAAGATGATCTAATACCTTGTCGAAGGCAAAGGTCCGGTCAATCTGCTTATTGGCGATAACTTGTGTGGCAGCAACCTCCCTACGGCGCTCATTGCACGAGATCACCACCGGAGTATTCGATTTTGTCTCATCGTCACTCAGGGGCCTGAATGTATCAAAGTAGCACACATTTTGTGAGCATGACACTGAACCTGTGAACTAGAACTACTGAGCTCTCTCCTTCCTCACCTGCATCTAAGGATGACTTGCACATTGACTCCCTTCTCCTTGTCGCCTTTCGGGGTGCTAGCGTTTGCACCGCCGTTAGCGTCCGCTGATCTTGAGTCTTTGCCGGACTTCTCTACCGACTTGGGCGACGGCAATGGAGGGGCGCCCCTCTTCTCCATCTCCAATTCCACTGAACAATCCAATCTCTAGTCCCTTTGCAAGTACCCAATTCTGCATTCAAGCACCAAACCGTTTACAAATGCAGATGCAAATTGCTGGAACAACTGAACTGGAAAACGTAATGCCCCATGTTAGGAAACAGCCCGAAAATCAGAGTAAAAAAGGATAGTAACTGATTGTGACAGTAACAAAATGTGGCCAGATCAGAGGAGCAGCAAGAAGAGCCAAAATGGCCGGCCACTAGGACTAGGGGCTCAAATGCAGCAAGAGACAACGGCATCGAGACAAAGTCGCCGCGAATAGAAATCTCGCAGGAATCTCGCAAGGATATTTACCGGAGCAAATCACGGCAGGATTAGGTAGCGTTTAATCTAACAAATCAAGACGAGATCTTTTCTGCAATGCCATGAATGGAAACGAAGCACGCTTCAAATCACCCAAATGGTAGACAGATAAAGAAACATTTGGTCACATTTTATCAAGAAAATCATATGCTTCAGCCTAATCGATTAGCCGTCAAGAAAACCAGATCTTTCTCGCACAAAAACCTCGCAGAAACCACGAATTTAACAGAGAAGAAGAAGAAGAAATCCAAGAACTTCAGACGGCAGCATAGCCCAACAAACCATCGAAATTAGATCCTTCTGGCACCAAATCAAGATCAAGAAGCAAAGCCAGGAACACGAACCGAGGCACTCACACTGACAGGGGCACACGAGCGCGGATGGAGCTCGAACCAAAGCAATCCAATCCGAGCGCCTGACGAGCTAGCTAGGACCAAGAGCAGTAAGTAAGTAGGTAGGTAGGTAGCTAGGAGGACGGGGCAAGTGGCAGCGTCAATGGCAGCGCCGAGATCCAGGGTCAGGTGTGTGTGCCTGCAGAGCGGCGGTGGCTTCGAGAACAGCTCGTGGTCTCTATCAATGGCAACCTCCCCCTTCTATCTGTACCTCTCTACCTTTTCTTTTGCAACAATCTCTTTCTGCTTTTTTTTTTTTTTTTTTTGATTTTTCATACTTGTATTCATACGTAGAGGACAGGATTACAAGGCCAGATCCAAGCAAAGAAAAAGCAAGGAGAATACAGAGAGCAGCACTGCTGCAACACGCCGTCTTCCACCTCGAGGAGCCCCAGCATGCTCGATCTCCACCGCCGGAGACGACGAAGAAAGCAGCCACCCGGAGTCCTGCACCCTGGAGCGGAAGAGCTCCTAGCCCGAAGGCGTTGAAGAGCCGCATCGACCACCAGCTCCGACGAGCTGGATCTGAAGGCGGAGATCGTCCGTCGGCCGAGGACACGCCCCAAGCACCTTCCGCGCCGGATCTGGGGCCAGCGCCGCCCCACCTCACCGGAGGTGGCCAGATCCACCGCCTGCCCACCACTTCCCCACATAGCAGCCGCCTCGCACCTCCTCCACCGGCCTTCTGTACACTCGTCACCGGACTGCCGCCGAAGCCGGAAAGAAGAGCAGCAGGACGGAGACGAACCTGCAGCTCGGGAGCACCGTCGAGGACGACGCCCAGGAGGGGAAGCTGCAGAGCTCCAAAACGACGACGCCGGCCACCCCGCCTCAGCCGCGCCGCCCAAAAGCTCCTTATTCTCTTTCTGCCTTTGGGTTGGAGACAGACAATGCATCAGACGATGCCGACGCGCTCGAGCTTTCTTGCCATGTTTAACAAGTAGCCAGGAGAAATTAAAGAAAAAGAAATGGTAACGCCAGCTTTGCTGCCGTTGCTTTGCAGAATTTCCCCCTTTTATTTTCAAGTTACTTTAGACGGGCGCATTAAAGCAAAACAATACTATAGAGTATTTTGCGAATTTGATTGCTACGTTTAGCATGGTAAGATCTATCCAAATGTACAGGGCACAGAGCTTTTGTAATTATCTATGCGTTGTATACTAAACTGCCAATTGGTGTGTTCTTGACTTGACCCCAGCCAGCCTCGCTTTTGACCGGCTTGGTGTATTTGACCAGCCAGGGAAATGCCATTATACCAATGTAACGTCTGTTTTCGCTGTAGCTGGACCACCGGTAACGTATTTGGATGTAGTACTATGTACATTACTCCTTGCGTTGCATCCAACCGTTTTGAAAATTTTGTGTGCAGTTGTATTTCGTATTATTCTCATCATAGTACGTTTTCAATACTTAAAATAAAATGGCTTTTATCTCACTGCGTTTTCAAAACAAAAGAAATACTAACATGGGATAAACAAGAAAAACAATGCTCCCAAATATCACAACTACGATCTATATTTTTTTAAGTCAGACAAATTTTGTCGGATTTCTTTTAGGTAATAACTTTATAGACGGCTAAGAGCATCTCTAACCGGATTGATCTAATTTATCCCCTCGTTTGTTAGGGACCATACCTGGCCATCGGCCGGGCCGGGCCTAAAAAAGCCCACGGTCAAAATCCCAGGCCCAGGCCTAGGCCCGGCCCGACTCGACCATCGGGCCTATATTTCAGGCCTAGGCCCGTCCCATGACTGCAAAATCCCGTCGGCCTCGGGCCGGGCTCTTCCTTAAAACACCAATATGCAAAGCCCATGCCTGTCCCGTCCATCGGGCCGAAATCTGAGGCCCAGTCCCGGCCCGTGGGCAAGCCCAGTCCCACCCAAGCCTGGAAATTTCGGTCCGGACCGGGCTTGCCATGGCCAGGCATATTAGGGACACATCCATACAGTGTCCAGACGCTTTGAAGCCTCATTTGTCCCCCAAATTGTCCGATCATTGCATATGATTGGTGCGAATGGTGGGAGAAACGAAAAAAATGGTCCAGGGTGGGGCGAGTCTGACGTGATGTACTAGCCGTCCTCATTTTTGCATCAGATATGGGTTGAAAGTGGGGGTGTCGAACATGCCACATATATGGGGAAGTGAGAGGTCCGGTTGGGTAGATTTTTTTCTTCTCTCCTGTCCAACACTATTCGGACTGCTCGACCGAACAAATATGGTCCAGTTGGAGATGCTCTAACATTTTTAAGATAGCAACACGGTAGTAATAAGAAAATTAAAAATAAAAATAGCTGCCATTTGCATTTGTATCAGACTTTAATGTGATAAAAATTGATAAACAATGTACAAACTAGAACAATATGGTTGAGGTGTCCATGTTACACATTGGAACTGCAACACCCACAAAAATTTAACAACCTTCTGTATTCTCGGTACAATATAGAAGGTCATTTGGCTTTCTCCTCAAACCTCCTACAAGTTGACTTATCTAAGAAAAGTGACCTTTTTTCTTACATAATACAAGCTTTAATATTTTCATATAACGGAACCATCGAACATTACAAATGTCAGGTCAAACACACATTATAGCGGTATGTTATTATTAGCTTCGTGACTAAAATTTTCCAGCCAGACCAGATCTGTCCTTTGGAATTGGGAGCCATTTACGCACTGACACGCGAGTATCATCTCATGGCATGATAAGCCACGTGACGTTTGCATTCTCTGCAATCCTCCTGCCTAGCTCTGCCTAACAGTGCGGTGAGATTCGCTGACTTTGCTCCCGCTGACGTTGAGTCACTTACGTGTGGGCCCCACACATGGTGGGCCCCACATGTAAGTGACTCAAAGTCACGCAAAGTCAGCGAGGGCAACGTCAGCGAATCCGCGCTTGCTCATGTGTTCTGATGCTAGCTTTGGCCCCTCACCATGTGATCCTCTGTCATTCTCATACACGTGTAGGTTTACGCTCTCTCAAGTTCTATAGTTTTACATTACCCTAAGTTTAACTTTGAGCCCCAGGTATCGGTCGGTGGGATGTTAATTAAATAATTAATCATCACACTTGGGTTTCTAAACCAAGGCTTACTTTTGTCTTGTGCTGCAAAAGCTACTGCAGCTGCCGCTGCGTGTTTGTTTGTTTTATCGGGAAAGCTTTCTTTTTTTTTGACAGGGAGTTCGTGTACAATATCAACAAAGGAAAGAGCACACACGCACGAACACAGGCGAGAAATAACCCACACACAGCAGACGCAGCACCACCGAGCAGCCCAGCATCTTCGAGCACCAGCAGCACGCCGCCGGGGAAGAAGAACGCGAGCTTACCTCGCACCGGAGCAGCCAGCTCGACCAACCATGTTGAAGAGCCGCAGGATCCATCTGACGCAGGCGCCAGAATCTGAGCGTTGAAGGAGCATCGGCGCCGAGCCACCGCCAGATCGCCGTCGCCGTCTCACGCCAGAGACGGACATGACGGCGCCACCCATCTTCCGCAGCACCCACCGCGACCGCCGAGGAGGGAGAGCAACCAGCCTGCAAACTCCCAGAGAGGATAAGCAAAAGCACCGCCACCCACCGAAGTGGAGGCCACCGGACCCCAAAAGCAAGAGCCAGCGCCGCCGTCACGGCCACCGGCTCGAGGGGAAGCACGCCGCGACTCCGAGAAGCGGCGGACGCACCAGCGACGGCAGATCTGCCCACCGGAGCACCGGGGACAGAGGAGAGGAACGCCGCCGCCAAAAGCCTCTCCGGCCACGCCGCCACCTCCACAGCGCCGCCGGCAGGCACCCCACGCACACCTAGACTATGTACAAGCCGGGATCCGTCGATTCCCCGACCTCCCGCCGCCGGAGCGGCCGCGGAGGGCGAGGGATCGAACGAATCGCCGGCGGCGAGCTGGACGCATGGGGATTCGACCAAAAATCGCCTCCAAGCACTGTAGACGGGGAAAGGAGGAGAGGACCGGGGTTCTGTCGGTGGAAGAGAATCTAGTGCTTTTTAATCTATGCTAGTATATCCGAGATAGAAAATTCTAGCCGCTTCGTGTCTACAAAAATTCTAGCCGCTGCGTGTGTATTGCTTATTTTTGGCACCGAGACGGTTTCAAATGTTGGTACTTGACGATTACCTTTTTTGTAGTGCGTGATAGGTATGAGTTGCAGCTAATTCGCGTTCGACTAAAAAATAGTCACACCCCACTAGCAAAGTGCATTCATTTATTCTATTTTCTTTTGACATAAAATAGTACTACCTCCGTTTGTATAGTTTTTCCTAAAAATTCAAATTTAACTATCTTTGACCAAGATTTTAGAAAATATTATTACCTATTAGAATATTAAATCAGTATCATTAGATTAATAATAAATATATTTTCAAATATATTTTCTTGATATTTCAAATACTGATAGTTTTTTCTCAAATATAGTCAAGTTTGACTTTTCATAAAAATTGTACAGAGGGAGTACTAAGTAAAATATTGTTTTTCCATTTCTTTTACCCGACGCATGTGCATTGTCCACGGCTTAATTAGTGACTTGATCAATTTACAATCCGGTGAGACGGCCCTAGGTGAACGCTTTTTTTTAGATGTATACAGATATCAATCTTCGGACGCTAATTCACTGGAATTTGGATTCGAAACAGCTGGGTTGAGATGTTTGATGCATGATCTTCATTCATGCAATAGGGACCCAGGTAGCCACCTAAAATGCCTCGTGCATGCCGTACGATATGCTCCCAGCAAACTGGGATCTGCTCTATAGTTTGGTGCCCGTAGTTCACCAACCTCAACGGTCTCCACTCTAATCGGGTGGTTGCGTGAGGGTTTGGTAGGTTCCATTCATGTCACCACAAAGCCGTTGCGCTCTTCGTACTACTCCCTCCGTTCCAAATTACTTGACTTGGGTTTGTCCAAATACGGATGCATCTAGACAGATGCATCCGTATTTGGACAAACCCAAGTCAAGTAATTTGGAACGGAGGGAGTACGTTTTAGCCTCCATTGCCGTTTCTCGTTGTTCGCCTCAGCAGCTAGAGCCCCCCTCTGCGATTTAACTCCATCGTCACGACATTTCAGCGGCATTTGGTAGAACATTCAGACGTGATTTAGGCATACAACAAATCCGGCACAGATGGCGGCAGCTCATCCCAGACGAAGGTTAGATAGACAAAAAAAATGTCCTATCCGGAGCTGGACAATGTCTTGTGGCAAATCAGAAATTCCATCTTACCAAATATTGCATAAGTGCAAGAAAGCTTATGTGCCTAAATTATAAGAATCGGAGTGCCATCGTATAAATCCCATTCTATACATCAAGATAGTATATATACATCACAGTAAGTCCAAGAACATAGCAGTAAGGTATACAATTTCGTAGCAGCAGGGCATGAAACTCCGGTCATACGCGTGTAGGTGTAGCTATACAAAAACTATTAATACTCCAGATACTCGACGTTCAAATCTGAACACCGCGAACTGAACCACATCTGTGCTTTCATCAGACTGTCTCAGCCTCAAAAAATGTATTAGCAATGTAGTTTGAAGATTGTATCCTTGAAAGGTTCACAGTGTGACCATACGCCTGCATTCTACCAGTTCAATCCACCAACCTGGGCTTGGTAGTGATCTCGAGACATCTTCCACCTCAAACTGCCAAGGTACTGAATCATCTCTAACATGCGCACCAAAATGAATAGCTGTAACAACAGAGGAAACGACAACAAGCGCTATGTTGCTTCTTCCTGGAACCAAATTGCAACTTTGTGTTTCTTAGGTGCCTATAGGTGCCTGCAGCACAGCAATATCTAGGTTCAGGGAGTAAGGCAATGGGTGTCCAAAAGCCATTCCGTGCATTTACTCCGTATCATCCGGAATCTCCGTAACTGATAAGATGTCGTCACGGGGATGAACCATTTCCACAACAACAGTTGCTTCGCCTCCTACTTTCCCAGCTGCAACCACGGTTGTGACTTGGATCCCAACCTGTGGGTGTCATGAGAAAAAAAAACTGGAATAATGAGACTCAAAATACCGAGACAGCGAGAGAAGAAATCTATATATCCTTAAAAATCCGACGTATTATGAAGAAACTAGTGGCAAGTAGGCTAGACCTTGGATACAAAAAAAATGACCAGCTGTGACTGTCAGTAATAAATAATTCAATATGGTTAGCTCCGGTTGGCTAGAGCAGGAGGAGATTAGCTTTCCCTTCTTTGCATAACTGTTAGTCAGTTTGGATAAGTGCTGCAATTACCAAGTGTTTTATCTCCAAACATAGCAAGTTCAGTTTTGCTTTTACATGAGAAGCTAACAAAACTGATTAGCGTATGCCATCACATTTACGGGTTTACACATTTCATAGCATGTAGCCTGTGGTGAGCTTCATCAAAATTTAGAACCAGAAAGATAAAGGGATGAAAAATGGAGCTGAGAACTGGAAAAAATGAAACTGACAAGGAACCTGGAGGTTCTCAGAATCTATGGAGAAGTAATGAAAGCAAAAATGGTTGATATCCAGTCGAGCTGGTTCTGACCAGTGAACTTGCATAGACAGTCTGCGGTCTTAACACACAAGATAGGAACTGATTCTGGGCTTTCTCGGCCAAACTGGTGGCCTAGAACTAGTCCAGTTTGTAAACTAGGGGCAGGACAGCTAAAGCTCAGACAACTAAAGTTCTTGCTCATGATCACAGCAAACGTAAAAACAGTACTGAAATGCAAATACTGCACCATTAAATAAAAAATTATTGGACAAAGTATGTTGACTTACATCCACCAAAAGTAAACTTGCCATACGATCCTTAATGAACTTAAGTATCAGTGCTTTATACTTCCTCCCCTTTGGTTGTCTCCTTAAGTATTCCAGCAACCAGTAGCGTAAGCTGTTGCCATGGAGCTTCCTAGCTACTTTAACATGCATGCTCGCAATAAATGTCATTCCTTCTAGGTCACCAGCTGAATATGGTAGAGATCCACCTCTAAGAAAAGCCTTTACCTGCAAAGTTTCAATGTACAAAATCAAGTAAATCATACTATGCCATTCAGATAAGCTAAAAGCCTACAATGATGTGGATAATGTTAAGGTGTTAAGTATATAATATCACCACTTCCTAATAGATCGGTCTTTTGGGATAGTTGGTTGATAGAACTATTCTAACATGGTATCAGAGCACTTGTGAGCGCCCGAGGTCTCAGGTTCAAGTCTCAATCCCCGCACCATTTAATCCCCAATTTATCTGAGCGCCCGGGTCGGGTTCAAGTCTCAAGGGGAGGTGTTATCCACGTCGGATGTGAAGGGGGGGTGTTAAGGTGTTAAGTATATAATATCACCACTTCCTAATAGATCGGTCTTTTGGGATAGTTGGTTGATAGAACTATTCTAACAGATAAAACTACAGTCCATTCATAGCACAAGAAAGAACATTGGCAATTTGAAAGGATGATTAGTTAACTACCAACGTTCAACTGTATCCTGTCCCTATTCAGATAGTTCATATTCTTATTAGACGCATAAATACCTGATAATGAGCTAGCAGATCGACATATCTTCGAATAGGGGAGCTAAACTGTACATAACCTGGAACTCCAAGGACACCATGTGCTACAGGTTTTCGGAAATCCATTTCTGCAGCACGAAGCACACTGATATTGGCAACGCTTCTGGCAGGCCCTTCAGGTAGATAGGCAAATGCAGACACAGCTGTATTAGACTGGGGATGCCCTCTGTATGGCAAAGGAATATTGTTGTCAGCACCAAAAGCAGCTACCACCTCCCCGCAAAGTATCATCATCTCAGTTACAAGCTGCATTGCCGGGTTGGTTTGGTCTTCAACATATAGGTTAATGTTTGGTTCAGGATCATCAGGATTTGCCACCTTGATGCGAGGTTCGATCATAGAAGTGTCAATTGAACCCTGCAAAATTCAGAGTATCAATGGTGTCATGTACAAAGTGCACCATAATATTCAGTTGGTTAGGTACACACTTAAAACTTCAGAAAGATAAATACTTGTGCTAAGTGGTATAAGGACTGATGCAAAATTTCCAGCCAGCTGATCAACATTTAGTGTGACCTATCTTATTATCTGAGAATGTAATCTAGAGAGGGTAAAATTTCTTCTCCGGCGTGAAAAATGATCGTTCAATTTGAAGGAAATGTTTTTTGCAACAGAAATGGACAGCAGGACAGTAGTATGAGCCTACATCAGTCACTGACGGTCTTGTTCTTTCTCATTCTGAGAGTTAAAAGCATGCTTGCGCTTTCATATGCTAATCACAAATGAGTAATGAAAGGATGATAGATAAACCAGCAAACAACGAAGGCCTATTTAGCTCTTACCTGGCTACAACGCCATTGTGCACGAATAGAAGCAGCTTCTTGAAGAATCCTCAGGTCTTCCTCTTCTTCCAGATTCATGTACAGCAATTCAGTTGCACTCTCATATGTTAACATGTAGGTAGGTTTGATTACTGAGTTCTCTATCGTATATTCTGCAATACTATGCACACACAAATGAATGTAAACAACTTCATTACACTTACCTCCCAAAGAAAAAGAGAAACAAAAAGACAACTGGCTGAGAAAATACTAATGGAATAATAGCAGACAGTTACCTTCCATCTGGATGCAAAGTCACCGATACACTTACAGATCTACAATCTATGCCCTGTTGCAAGCTCATAGCATTCATGGCAAGCTTTTCTGGGAACATTGGAAAGGTGGCAGTTGGTAAAAATATCGAGGTTCCTCTGTGCATGGCTTCCCTGTGGACAAAATATTATTTTTTACAAATAACAATAACAATGTTATTGATAGAAAAGCAAGAACTGGTGAGCAGGATATGCGACAATAACCTGTCAATGATGCTCCGGGGTTGAAGTAAGCATGTTGGGTCAGCTACATGTATCCAGACCTTTATCCTACCATCAGATAGTCTAGTTGCACTTAGTGCATCATCAAGCTGAGTTACAAAAGAAAATGCAGTGTTTAACGGATTTGTCCATGAGCAGCGAATTTGCATAATTCAGTCTCACGTAGAAGATGTGGGGTAGAAATAATAGAAACATACTTCATCAGCCTCATCCACATCAATGGCATACACTCTCAAATTTGAAAGATCCTTCCTGATATGCTGAAAGATAAATGCCAAATGTATCAAGTGCATATAAAATATGAAGAGCATCAGTGATTTAGAATTCGACGGTAACTAAATATACCTTATCTGAATCAGGGCAATCCGCCAGAAGCTCCTCAGCAACAGACAAGACTTCCTCACTATATGTGGTCTGAACATCATATCTGAAAAGATCAAGATTTACATGCACAGGGAAGTATCCAACATTTATGAGGAGCTTTAAGGCAGCTGCTGACGTTCGTGAGAACCCCATAACCTTGAGAATCTGCCATCAAATTAACAACCATGTACACAAGCGTCAGCACGAAAGGAAAGTCAAATATTTGCCTCAATTAAACATAATACTAGATTCAAAAATATTTTGTAATATTTAACAAAATAATGGCATGTGAACAGGATAGGTTTACATTTCCCGCCATTCTTCTTTGTGCGTCGTTACACGCATCAACTGCATATGCCTGAAGAGACTCGATTTTTTGTTTCACCTTCTCTTCAATCAACCATGAATCTTTAGACGGCTTAGAGTCTAGAGGCAATGCTTTGGCAGACTTGAGTAGGTGGACAAATTCTTCCAGTTCCTTGTCGGCGGCCTCTTTAGCAAGTTTCCTTCGTAAAAGTTCATCCACCTACTACCGTTATGATAAACATAAGTATACCGATCAATATAACAATGCCGAAACAAAATTGCAAAAAATTAAGAAAAAAAGAAATTTATGAAAAGATACTCTTGATAAAATACACTCAAATCAAATATATGTAGCTGCCAAAACATGGCAGATTAGCAAAGTGGCATATAATATAACATCTAGTCGTGCAAAATCAGAGAAAAAAGGTGCAAAAATCAGCATGTAGAGGTAAACATGACAAGTCAATTTGTATCGACCAGTGCAATGCAAGAGTATGCTCTCCAGCAGAGCAACACCAATTCCCAAGAATAAAAAACAGATGAACACAACAGTCTCAATGGTGCAAAAAGAACTGGTATGCTGAGAAGACGAAAGAAGGAACTGAATTTTCATAGGATTGGAAGCATTATTCCGTCAGGCATGCTATCTATAGAACATACGTGATCTTAGATTCTTCTCAAAAGGCATCTTTGCAACATTAATGAAGTTGCCAACTAATTCAGAATGTGTAACCCAAAATATAAGTCACACATATATTTAGAAAATATACCTGAGCAGATGGTCGAGGCTGGTATATGGAAGAACCTCTGCTCTCCACCTTCACAAAATAGACAATATCCCGTGATAACAAGAAGTGTGCACAGTAGCTTTCCAAAGACTCCTTGCTACCATAAATTATCTGAGAAAAATAACAAGAAATCAGATTCGCATACAGAAAGACACAGGACAGCCATCTTATGAACCCCTTACATCTGCAAACTCCTCAACTGTTACTGATTTGTCCTTCTCAGAAAGCTCCATCCAGGCACATTCCAAAATAGAAGGGTCCTGTAGCAAACCATATGATAAGTCATGATGCATATTGGACGCAGTACACTCAGAGCTCATGCAACAATTCTCACCAAAAGGTCTTGCGCTTTCTCAAGAAACTCAGCTATTCCTGAACAATCAAAATTTGTGCTACCAGGCACGACATATGTAACCTGCTGGGGCTTTATAGAAGATAAGATACCATTCTGTACAAAAGTAACAACCAGTTCACAAGATAATCCAAAATCCCTCTCTATCCATGACAAAATGTGTAAACATATCCACGGAAATAAATCACTAGACACTGAGTATTATATTAGACAGACCATAGTTAGCTAGTTACCCTTCCATTTCAATACCTGATCAGTCACTACCCAGTTTTTCTTCCCATCGGGCCTTTCAACAACTGCGAGCAAGGATCTCTCAGAATCTTTGTGAAATTCTAGCAGCAACCCTTTTTGCAATGTTTTCTTATCTATCTTACTGTCCGACAGTTCCTTTGTGCCTTGCAATCCTAACCTGAAGAAGAAGAGGAAGACGTAATCCAAATTGTAAGCTTCATTGATGTCATATTTATAAACAGCATATAATAATATACCTAATAATAAAGGCATTAAGACTTCTTGTGGTACGTCGTTGGAAATACCCCTAATGTTGCTGAAAATTACGGACCACTGCCACCGATAAGGTACGTACCGATTCGTTTTTTCCGTCGTTGTCATCGTCTCTCGTTTCGTTTCGTGCGTACACAAGTGAGCCTGCAAAATGGCGTGGGCCTGGCCTCGACGCAAGCTACTCCTACGACTCCTGAACGCACGCTGCTCCCGCAAAAGGCAACCCCACTCCCGTCCTCCTCGCTGGCGGTCCTCCGGCGAGGCATGGCTCACCGCCCTATTCCCAATCTTGCTCGGACCAGGATCCATGGCCGATATGGACTCAGTTTTTCCCTTTCAGCAAGCCGAAGGCACCTATAAAAAGGGCTCAAATCCCTATACGAAAAGGCGAAAAGCCCAGCTCACCCCTTGTCGACGGCGTCGGCCGTGTGGATGTCGACGACGAAGACCCTCTCGGATGTCCCTGATGAGCTTGTCGCATCACATCCAAAGAGAGGGCCGATTAATTACGTCTCCAACCCGAGACAGCTCTCGGCGGATTTTAAGGAAGAAGAAAAATAGCCATGGGGATTTATTTCGCTCGATGTGGTGCCCACATCGCGTGAAGGATGGAGCGGTTGGAAACGACATTGCACGTTACCGAGGGTCTAGGCGGTTTCTATCCCGCAGGCTTTAGGACGCCTTCCGCCGATGACTAACAACCGAGCTCAGAGGGGAAGAGGGCACGTCGCTGGTGGAGGTCGCTGTTCATGGTCGTGATATGGCAATAGCCTGGTCGGGGTAGCCGGTTAGGCATGTTGCGACGTACAGCTCGCTGGCTGAGGCCATGGCCCATGGCGGCGGCAGTGAGCGTCGCGGAGATATGGAGGACGCGTGCGCTGCGGTGCCCCACTTCGCCGACATGCTCGTGTGCTGCGGCCTGCGGGTTCACGCTTCCCGGCGATCTAGACTGGCTGGGCCAGGGCTCGATGCTCCAGTTCGTCTTGACCAAGGAGCTGAGGAGGCATGCCAAGTCGCCAAGGAATTGGGGGGAGACGAGCGACATGGACATGAAAGAGCACTATGACGACCATGCTGAGGCCTCAGCAGATGAGCGTTGCGGGCAGCCCTGGCCTCCTGGGTCCTTCCTTCCAATCTGTATGGCACAGGTGCACGTCTCCTTCGGTCATCTATTTGTTTCAATTAGGCATCAATATTAACTGAATATTATATAAAGTTAAGCCATCGGAGTAGACACTGAACCAAATTGATAAAAAGATGGATTGGTACTTCCTTGAAATCACATCAGTACAAGCAGCAACACAGTATTTTTGCTGCATTGCTGCATCATGTATATAACTTACCGACAAATGACACTAAACTGACATCTACGGCAAATCATATTTTGAACATTTTAGCAATAATATGTAGGTTTAATTTTGAACAATATGGTGAGGAAATATCAAGGCCGAGGAGTTACTGTCACAACATCTGTTTCTTGTCATGGATGCATGGACGCACTCGTGATTCAGAACTTCATATCAAATGTTTAGATATAAAATAGAAAATAAAAATTTATTAACAATGTGTACAATGTATTGTTTAGTTTATAACTATATCTATATCGCGTAAAACCCATTTCCTCTTTTGTTAAATTCATTTCTTCTATTGTCCTGTTGAGCCACTTAATTCTGCATATGAATTTATTCCATATATTTTAGATTTGCAACATTTCCATGGTGTGGGTGGTATGTGTGTTGAAAAGGTAGGAATGTTCATAACATAGCACCATTTTATGTGTTCCAAAGTATTTCTTCCCTGTTGCAACGCACGGGCATGTTTCCTAGTAATAATCATGGGAATAACTCACTGCAATCATTTTTTATCAACCCCAACACGAGGGACGGGCAAGACTATCCGAATCCCAGTAGTACATTGAACTAAATAAACAACTGCCATAATAAATAAATTAAAAGACGCGGCAGATTTCAGAACTCGTGACAGAAATCTTGCTGAATCGAAAAAATGGGAGGAAAAGGAAACCTCCTCAATCCTCATTCCTGATGTGTATATATATAAATTCCTTATACATTTCAACAAGCAAGCATTCGAGCACAATCCCCGCATATAATGGTTTCAGAGACTGCGACATAGGTGTCTAGGACTCCACAACTATATATTAAGACCTACGGAGTAGAAGGCTAAGGGGGCGCATTACCTTGCGGAGACCCGAACCCGCCTCCGGGACCGGAGCTCCTCGAGGACGGAGTCGACGAGGCTGCCCCGGCGGGTGGGAGTGCCGCTGAAGGCGAAGCGCCCCGCGGGGACCGAGCGGGAGGCGCGGCCGAGGGGCCGGAGGCGGAAGAAGGCCAGCGCCGCCGTGGAGCACCCGCTCGCCGCCCGCGCCGCCATGGGCGACGGCCTCATCATCGGCGCGCCGGCCGGGGAGGGGAGGGCTCGCGGGGTTTAGTAGGCGATAAGAGGAGAGCTGCTCGCCGCGCTCCGCAGTCCGCACGACGAGTGGAAGCAGGAAGGCGAGGCTGCTCTCTGCCGCGTGCCGCTGATGTGGCGGGTTGGGCCCGTGTTGTGGACTATGTGGGCTGGGACTGGCGTCGTTTCGGATTTGCCCCAGCCCATGAGAGCATTCTCGATGCAAGGGTGATTAAGACTTAATTGACTAGAAGGCTAGAAACCATTCATTTGACAGGATCCGTCGTAGTCTAGGTGGTTAGGATACTCGGCTCTCACCCGAGAGACCCGGGTTCAAGTCCCGGCGACGGAAATTTTTCGTGTGAATATATAATCATCTTTGTTTTGTTGATCACTTTCTTATTGACAAGAAGGGTTTTTTTCCCCCTGATCTTGAACTTCAACATCGTAGAATGTTCACTGGTCGACTTTACAAATGACCCGCGAGGACTGCTGATCCCTCGAAATAATCTATGGGGTTGACGTAGGATTATGTTGACATGATCCGTCGTAGTCTAGGTGGTTAGGGTACTCGGCTCTCACCTGAGAGACCCGGGTTCAAGTCCTGGTGATGGAAATTTTTCGTGTGAATATATAATCATCTTTGTTTTGTTGATCACTTCGTTATTGACAAGAAGGGTTTTTTTCCCTGATTTTGAACTTCAACATCCTAGAATGTGATACTAAATCAGCTGAAAATGACTATCCCCTCCTCTGCCTCCCGTGTCGCTCCTCTAGGGCGACACCGGGGACCTCCCAAACCCCCTACTCCATCCCCCTCGTCGCCACCCGAGGAAGCTGCCGGGAAAGCCCGCGCGGCCGCCCGTGACGGTGGCAGCGGGGATTTCGCCACTTCACTGCGTGGAGGGCTTGTCTGTTGGGGCGGCGGCCTCGAGGTGAGGGCGGCGTCGGCCCTGGTGGCGGGGGGCGCTTGCTGGTGCTGTGAGACCGTCTCCCTCGGCCGCGCGGGCGGCGAAGGAGCGGTGGTTCGTGGTCACGGCGTGGAGGTGCCTCGTCAGCCTCCGGCGTCAGATCTGAAGACGGCGGTTGCGACCCACGCGGATCCCACCTTGCCGGGGTGGCAGGGGCCCTGCCGGGAGAAATCTTCGGCCAGCTTGGTGGTCGCGTCGTCGGCGACGTCTCGACGCCGCTCCCCTCCTTGGAGGCGACGATGAGGTATGGTCCTTGCCCGCTCTCCTCCCCTGCGCCTGGGTGAAAACCCTAGTTCCTTGCTGGACGGGCGACGGCGGCGCTCCGGCGTCGTGCCCTCCTTGGAGGCGTCGTCTTGGGCTGCGGGGAGGAGGTGGCGATGCGTGGTGTTTGCGGTCTGCTTGTGGCGACGTGCTCCTGTGGCGAGGTGTCGTCCAGTTCGGTCAAAGCTCCCTCCTTTGCTGCTAACCTGCGCAGGTGGTCTGCTCTTCCGCGGGTCGGCGCCCTCGAGCCTGGGTGAGAGGGGAATGGGTTCCCCTCTGCGGCGGCAGCAGCCTGGAGATTTGGTTGAGAGACAGAGGCCAGGTTGAGCTCTGCCCTTTCTTGGCGGCCATTGCTTTCTTTGTGTCGTGTCTTCGGTGTGTGCCCATGTCCGATAGCCTGCGTCTTGTCGCGATGTCGGGACTGGCGGCGACGTCTGTGGGTAGTGCGCGGGCTGTGGCGTCCGTGCTTGGATCTGCTCTTCTGCAAATCGGTGTGTTTGCTCTTCGTGCTCTCGGTGAGCTGCTCTGCCTTCTGACGGTACGGCGTCCTTCGAGCCAGGACGAGAAGACAGGGGTCTTCTTCGAAGGTGGAGGCGAAGGGCAGTCGACGACGACAAGCAGGGGCGTGACGAAGGCGGGACTCTCCGGCGGCGTTCTTGTTCACGGTGTTCTCCCCTTGGTGCTGACCTTGTCGGCGGACGGTGGCCTCGATGATCAAGTTGTGCTTCCAATTTTATTCTATGTTTGCTTGTTCATTCGTTGCTTGTAAGCTGTTCTTGCAGCATGGTTGTAATGTGCCGTTGTAAACTCTAGGCTTTGTTAATTCAAAGCTGGGCTTATGCCTTTGTTCTAAACATCCTAGAACGTTCACTGGTCGACTTTACAAATGACCCCGTGGGGACTGCTGATCCCTCGAAATAATCTATGGGGTTGACGTAGGATTATGGTGACAGATGTTGCCATTTCTTCAAATAAAAAAGGTGTCTACTCTCTATAGGTGTGATTTGCTTTCTAAAAACATGTAGAGAATCGCACTCAGAATTTCTGCACAAAAAAACTTTCATGGAGATATGATTTTGTACTTCAACATAATAAAATGCTTGCATAATGTCATTGGTCGACTTTATGTACAAAGCACAATCGTTTTGTGATCGGCTCAAACATTATAAAATCATGCAATCAGTGGCGGAGCTTGGGCTGGAAGGGTGGGGCAAATGGGCTGTAGAATGATGGTGGGCCACTGCTGGGAGGCAGATGGGCTAATTACCACTGTTTTGGACACAAATGGGCCAAAAAAACACTAAGTTTGTACTGAATTTTTCTTGGGCAGGGGGGCGGTGCCCCCACCCCCCAAGTGTGCATAGCTCCGCCTCTGCATGCAATGCAGCTAGCAATATCAAGGGATGGAGAGATGACCATTATGTGTCATGGTGTGTCCATTGTCTCCTGCATGAGGCATGTTTGAGCCATACTCAAAGTAGGGGAGGTAGAGACAGGTCACGCCGATCTCAGGCCTTTCTGCTGCTTATGCTCCAACGACGATTCATGTAGAGCTTGGAGATTTAGGGGAAACAACGATAGCTAAACACTAACTCATACTTGCTCCTTTAAAAATTATAACATGTTTTGAAAATTTTAGTGTGGAATACATACGATTGAAATGGGTGAACGAAAACACTAATACACGTCTATATACATGCAATTTAGAAAAGATAGAAAATCGTATAATGCAGAATTGGGGAGTAGATCGCCCCTTTCCTTATTTGTGTCTCCCCACCCCCACACAAACTTTTATTCTCCTTATGTTTTGACTCGGTCTTGGAGACTCATTGCGTTTCTGGCTCTACATAGCTGGAGATGGCACAAGAATTGAGCATTGATCAGGTTGCTTAGTAGTGTGTGTGGTCGGTTAGCCTACCCCAGTTCCAGTCGTGAAGTCCCTATCGAATAAGACTGTGCATAACCGAACCGAAACCGAAAACCGAACCGGAAAAAAACCTAACCGCAACCGAATGTCCGGTTTTTGTGGTTAGTGGTTAGGTTACGGTTAGTAAAACACCTAACCGAATAGCCTTTGGTTAATTCGGTTTAAAACCGAAATTATTCGGTTATAACCGAATAAACCGAACAGCACAGCCTAGGAGAAAAAAAATATGAGTTTAAGGCCCAGCCCAACTGCACGAAATATGTTTTATAGGGCGTGGGATCCAGAATATACAACAATTGTGGTCAGCCCTTTGGTCTGAGCGATGATAGTCTCAGTTTTATTGGCCTGGTTGTGAGTTCAAGTGCCCAAATTCACATTTTAGCCTACCTTTCGTATATATTTTTGTTTCTAACTCGTGAAACACATCCAGTTTTGCGTATAATAGATGAAAATGAAATATATGGCAATAAAAATTATGTGTTATTCAAAAATTCGCGTCAACTTCGGTTAGTTTGGTTATTACCGAAACCGAACCGAAATTAAATGGTTATTACCGAAACCGAACCGTATTTTCGTACAAAACCGAATTTACCGAAGTATCGAAACCGTATTTACCGTATAACCGTATAAATCAAACCGAATTAACCATATTAACCGAACGCGCAGCCGGACTATCGAAGGTAGGGGTGGATGTCGCCCACAAACGCGATTGATGTGACTCGCTGGTCCTTGGATGCCGGTCGGATCATCATGGACAAGACGCAAGGATCGTGGAATTAGGAGCAAGGGCGAGGTTCCACGGACATGTGGCTATAGAACGATGGAGCAGAGGGGCATGACAAACATCACCCTCAATTTTAGCGGACACGCCATCTAAGGCGAGCTCATGTGGACTGTCGCCAGGCGATCGTGCGTGGATGTTGAATGTGCAGACGACTTTGAACAGATAAGCGCATCGAACAATTTGGACTAGATCGGAAAAGTAGGAGTGCGGTGGAACATGCACCACTATGTTTCTTATAAGTAGTATGGATTACACGCGAAAATCCGTAGTGGCTCCCGAGTACCGGTGTGCCCGCTTTTTGAAAAACTTGAAAATCATACTTTTAGGTTTAAAAAAAATGAAACTTGGTACACAAATATATATATATACACATACGCTAGAAGTTCTGTAAAAAAACACCTTATATTCTGAGCTTCAACATACTATTTTCCCTTTTTTATGCCCACAATTTTGTTATTTTTATATAGCTCAGAATACAATTTTTTTGCACCGAAAATTAGCACATACCTAATAAAACATGCATATGTATCATAAGTTTTTTTTGGGATTTTTTCAAACTCAAATTTGAAAATTTCATAAGAAAAATCTAGAAGAACAAACTTGTGCTCGGGAGCCACAAATCCGTGTTCGCACGACACTACATTTAGTCTTTTTTTTTGTTTTTTGCGAAACACAGTACAACACAGACGCTCACATACACGTGCACACACTCACCCCTATGAACGCACACACGCACACCCTATTCTTATGAGCACCTCCGTAATACCGAGCCGGCGGGTCGAGTCTTGAGATTGACGAAGTAGTCTTTTCAGTTCTCATTATCTATAAAATCGCTACACATAACAAGATTCCGTTCACGAACAAAGGAAAGATTCCGTCTTTTCTACAAAAGAATTCTCGATTCTGTTTTCCGTTTCTTCATGCAGCCCGGAAAAAGCCCAACCGGTCCGTCCCAATCGGCACAGCCCCACTGTCAGACACTCAGACTCGCCCGTATATAGCTGCGCCGTGTGGCCCTTCCCCATCCCATCTCAGCGCAGGAGTGTGACGCGGGGAGAAGAGGAGGAGAGATTCATCCGTCGATCCGCGCCCGTCGGCCGGCCCCCCTCCTCCGCTGTTCCTCCGGCCACTGTCCGTCTCCGCGGTAACTAGCCGTCTCTGACCCCTTCACTCCGATCTCGTCTTAGTACGTTCTTTCCCTGTTTGATTGAGGGGGTTTCGTGATTGGTTGATCAATGCTCCTCCGCACGGGCGGGGATTTCAATTGTGATCATCATCCTCCCTTGTTGGTGGCTGCCAGTGGGGAGCCTTGAGAAGGGGGTGAGATTGGAATTGATTGGCTGTTGCGAATGCGACGTGTTTCGACTAGATTAGTTCCACTTTTTTTGTCCCCCGATCTTGTTCCAGACGTGCAGATTCGATCCACTTGCGTCTAGTTCAACTGATACGCCTCCGTCCATATGAAACTAAAAATGACGATTAAGCTTTCTTTTTCTCTTTTATAAGGGCAATTTCATAGGGGTAGCTGCTAGTTCATTTGTGGCAATTTCATAAAGACGAGGTTACTTGCGTTCCCTTGTTTCCAGACTGTCGTAATCTTTGTTTATGTTAATATTTTTTTAGAAATCAGTTACTGATTTTGTCTCGTCTCAATGGTACGTGTGCTTGTTATGCAGCAGAAGCGATGGCTTTGACTTCGGCTCAGCGGATCGCTCTCACAGTCTCCTTGTTTGGCCTGCTGGCGTTTCTGCTCGGCGTCATCGCGGAGAACAAAAAGGTCGTGTTCTTTATCTGTTATATGAGCACTTGCCAGTCATGCAGCTTGTTGCCAAGTCCTCAAGGGTGCTCAATCTTGTAGATGTTGCGGAATGTGATTTTTTTCCACTAAAGAGAGCAGATCATCTAGGAACCTTCCTTGCAATATACTAACACTGTCCTCCCTTTTTCCGACCATGTTGGGTTCACTGCTTTACTTTACTCCAGTTGTCCATTGGGGTTCGTAATCAAATTAGTTATAGAAAACTCAAACTTCCTCTTTCATGTTTGCTTGTAGTACTGTAACTTGTTATGGATCTCTCTGAATAGTTGAACTTAACGTGGATTTTGTTTTGTTGTTCATGCAGCCTCCTTATGGGACTCCTATCAAGGGAAAGGATGTCGTCATTTGCAAGTTCCCGAGTGACCCAACTATCGCAATGGGAAGCATGTCTATTGTGGCACTCGTGATAGCTGCCGTCATTGGCCATGTTTCCATCTTTTTCCCGTACAAGGGCAAGTCGGTTCCTCGTGGAGCATTATTCCAGAGCATTAGCTTGTCTGTGTTCTTCGTCATTGCCGAGTAAGTTCCCTTCAGCTGTGTGGCTAAGAATTTCATGTTGATATGAACCAATATTGTCCCCTGCCATCTGATGAAATTTGGCTATGCATTTTCGGTCTTTTGATGGACCCTGAATTCTTTTGGTGTTGCACAATTCCATAGATGAAAGCTGAACTATTGGTTGTCGATATCAGTTATAGATGGTTGCTGTTGGGGGTGTGTCAACACTCTAGTTCAGTTAAATGGTGGGGCTTGATGTGCTTCAAGTGTTTAATTTTTCAATTGATGGTCGGGGGTATTTGATATGCAAACTGTTACATTTCCCCTTTTATCACTATTGTATCGGCTTCCTGAATGATTACAGTATGCACACTGCTGGCTCGTGCACTTAACATATTACTCGCGGTTTACGCACTATTCATTCTACTAACTGTTCTTGTGAAATCAGGCTGGTGTCAGCTCTGGCTTTTGCAATGCTGCTCTGGGCAACGATCACGGAGAGTCACCATCGCATCAGCAACATTCACCACGACATGGATACCCAGTGCCCTACTGCAAAGACTGGCCTATTTGGAGGTGCCGCTTTCCTGGCCCTTGACGCTGCTCTGTTCTGGCTTGTCTGCCAGATGCTGGCCCTCAACGCAAGGGCTGACTATCTGGATGAGGATGATGACAAGGGTGAATATGGCCAGGTCTATGCTGCTGATGCTGATACTGATAGCTCAAAGGTCTGAGCCAGTCAAAGGTCTCATAATTAGCATCGGTTAGATATTTCTTAGTTACATTATGTCTTCGACAAAGTCGGTTTAGCTCTCCAAAAATTGTAGATATATGTCAGTTCATTCGCATAGTCGTACATAAGGTTATTTGTTCGTTTCAGTTTCAGATATTCAGATTGGTTTGCTACTTCTGTCATTATTTATGTTCTGAATCATTTTATCTATGAATATTTGGTTGCTCCATTATTTATGTTCTGAATCATTTTATCTATGAATATTTGGTTGCTCCATTATTTATGTTCTGCTGTTCTATGGTTGTAATTATGCAATGTCGTAACTGATTCTGAATCTGTGTACTGCAATTTGGAAGCAACATGACTACATTACATTGTACGCACTGAAATGGTTGAACATCGAGGGAATGCAAGTAATTACATTTGGCACCATGTTTTTTACAAGTGAGGTTCTGTTGGCAGGTGAATCAAAGAATGAAATGATACTTACAGGGACACTCCAGACATAGTATTGCTAAGTTTACACACATGATGCACATGCCATCGTGTCTAAGTGTTCTGTTTTAACAACCAATAACCACGGCAAAAAGGGGGTTCTACACAAAAAGTAACCACAAGTAGTGTATTAGTTTGTTTGTGCTTTGCTGTCTTTCATCGGTCAGTCGCCAAACTTAGCATTGCCAGCCCCCAAAACCTTCTGCTCCAGAAGAAACTTGTAGGTTTTGTATCAGGCATCTATGCCATGCCTTGAGCATCAATATTGGTCACAGTCAGCTGAATTGCCCTCAACTCCATGAACGAATGGAGGCTCTTACTCGCGCTGTCGTGTTATGCAAACTGCGAACAAATGGCGGCTGTTGCTTCTTTGTAACCTCCAGTCATCGCTAACTTTGAGTTAGGCATACTGCATCGAGAGAGATGGAAAGGGATAGCTTAGACGTAGTAACACAAACATCTTTTGTGAGAGAAGGACAACATTTTCTAGGTTACCAATAGCATCCGTGTGTTGTAGTTTGACTATCTATGAAAGAATACAGCAAGATTAATTCATTAATTTTACCTTCTCCCCAGCATGCTGGCTACTTGTCACGTTCCTCAGCTGATGCTTTTCTAAGACTCAAGATTACTCCCCCGCTAAGACATGTGGTAACAATAGCAAGGGAAGCTTCGGTTGGTATATGATAACCTGCCATAGATCAGCATAATCAGCATGGTCTGCCAACGGAGACACTAGATCATAGTGTGGAATGCAATGGATACAACAACTAGCTAATGTGCTTTCTGATTGCTCACCACAGAAGTCAAATATCATCTTTGTCCCTATGAAGCCCAAAACGATACCAACAGCAGGCTGGAAAACACATTGCTAACAGCAATAAGTGATAAATAGATATGATTTGTTCACCTATTGACCATTCATGAACCATGGTACCATGTACATGGGCAAGGGGTTAAAGAAATTGACAGTAACAAGGCAATCACCAGCAGTTATCACTACTATGGACCAAATCTCAGTGGCAATTCTGAAATTTTGAATGTTTTATAAATATGACTATAAATACTAAGAATGCATAGCTAGCTGCATACTCTTTAAGCATTCAATAATAAGAAAATAATTCAAAAAAATAAATAGAAGAGCAACGGACATTTACCTGCAAATACTCCAACTCAGACATGCTCTCAGAAATGAGTACGTAGAGTGACCTCAAACCTACAGGGTAATTGTTCTGTCACATTATAACGTTAACACTTCATAGTGTATTGGGAATACACAAATTTGTGTTCTAGACAAACATTCTACATAAAAAACTAAGGATATCCAAGGTGCTGTTTCATGCATCACTTCTCTTTATTGTATATTACATGTGATTCCCGTTTCAAAAAAAAAAAAAATTACATGTGATTACCAAATGCCCAGTTGCATGATAAGAGATGATGAAATTACTCAGCCATACTTGTTAGTTACTTGTAACTACAAGCTAGGATTGGTGTTACTAATAGGAAATATGTTGCTGAACTAACAGAAATAGAATTCAGAGTTAATCTATACTTTGAGCTATTAACTTCATATTAGGCAAAGAAATATCGATGTAACAGGCAACTTGAACATTGTCAATACAGAGCTCTGAGCAAGAATGAAAGAAAAAAGTACAGGTTGGAGTAAAATAAACATGTAAGCCAAAAAAACCTCACGAGGAGGATAAGTTTTGGAACACACAAATCAGAAGTTGAGAGCGTAATCCATCAGTAGGCATGAAAGATTTTTCTCGTAACAGTACTCCATTTTATACGATAAAAGCAGTGTACGGTGTGTTCATAGGGACAGAAAGAAGGTTTACCAGAAATAGCAAAAATATTTGATGACAATATTATAAATGGATCTCTTGTTACACCAAAGACTGCCGGTATTGAGTCGACCTACAGTTGAAGATGTTAATCCTCATGCTCGAGGTCAAAATGGAAAGGGCAACATCACACAGGAAATATAGAGAGCAAACTTACAGCAAAAGCGATATCACTTAGCTCGATCACTGCCAGAGTCAAGAGTAATGGTGTGGCCTGCAGACACCAAATAGAAAATGATATATTCAGGAACATATCTTGAGATGGTCCACTCAAACCCACAACATTACTGTTGTGGTTATAAGCTTTCTGTGCATGCAGCACTAGTAAACTAGTCAATCATTTATGTGGAATGGATAAAATTTCCAGGTACCAGCACATACACATATCAAGTTGTAATAACTAGTAAGTAATCGTGCAATAGCTGTTGTGATAAATGGTCCTGCTTAATTTGGACACCACTTACTTTCCATACACCATCTTGATTTGTCAAAAAACGGTCACCATCATAATAATCTGATAAGAGAAACAGAAGAACGAGTTCAACACGCATGCCAACGAGTGACTACTAATGCCCAGAAATAAGCAGTTTGGTTTCAGAAGAAATGTTTCAAAAATTCAGCAAGGATCTGGTCATTGTGGGCTTGTGGCTATGATCTGGAATGGAAAGTGGACCATGCCTATATCCTAAATAACAAAAAGGTAAGGGAAACTGAAAATCATTTAATGGAGTTGTTTACCAGTGACAGGAATGAATTTTTGGCATTGTTTCACAATGAAGTTATCAGACAGATCGGATTCTTCATCGCTTCCACCAAATAGCTGTCATAAGAATATGACTATTACATCCACATGTATTGCATATACTAATATAGCTAAAGTAACTAACAAATATCATACTGCCCAATATTGAAATACCACTCCAATTAAACACCTTAAACTAAATTGGATCTGCAACAACTTACTAACTCATGAAAGAACTATGTCTAATTGTTATAATATATTCATATACTGGAACAAAAAGACCACATATAAGAGTGGAAAAAGAAGCCATTATGCCATTAGCTGCTAAATGATGGAAAAGTTATGCTGAATATAGAGTGGTAGTATAGTACATGAAACTAAATTGGTTGAATAAATTGTCAAAAGATATAGATGAGAGTTGAGACTTGCTTTTGCTCAAAGGAAACTTTTAGTGGGACAAAGGAAGTAGACTTTTTTAAAGTGCTAGCGAGAACCTGTTATTCTGCTAAAGCAAGTTCCCAATGTATAACATCAAAAGCAACTATGTACGTGAAAGGAAAATGAAATATGAAAAGCATGATCCCCCTTTTACCACAAAGAGGAACATTTTTACCTTGTAAGAAGAGAATAGCAGGATCAAAGCAAAAAATAAGTTCACTGCTTCAAAACTCTACAGAACATGAGGATTTATAGGAATTTAGTATGATTGGATAAAACAGAACAGCTAATGGTAACATTGGAGAACAGCTTACCTGAATTGTAGCTACTCCTAGGATGATCAACACTGCACGGAAGATCACCGCCCCAGCAATACCATAAGAAAGCACCCGATTCTTGTTTCCAATGGCACAGAAAAACATGAGCAGGAAATCACAAAGTATATTTGGATTTTACCTATCACATTAGCTATTAAATGTACCTGATTCTCCTGTGGCACTTTAAAATACTTGAAGACCAGAATAAAAACAAAGAGATTGTCCACCGACAAACTCTGTTCCAACAAATAGCTGTTACATAACAGAGCCTGATTACACCATTATACCTTTAATGTAGGAGAAATGAGTAGAAGTGGATATTTATCACTAAATTAAGAAGCAAAGTTTTTCTAAGAAATCATGTAAAGATGTTCAAAGTCATAACGAATCAAACTAACTTACACAAACCAAAGAATGATCTTATGCATCTAAGCTTGGTTATTTTCACTAACCTTTTTCCTATTAGTTACAAGAACATTTGCCTGTGGAACTATGCAAAAAGAAAAACAAAGGCATTCCTACATTTTTTTTTGAAGCTAAACAGTGGGAAAGGCTCCCACTGCAATTTTTATTATCATCAATAAGTTTCATATGTACAAGGTTTATTTTACATAAGAGGGGGCATTCCTACATTCAAGCATCCATTAAAGAAAATACGTAATGATGCATAATGGGCTCCTATATGGTCCTGAACATTCTAGTGCAGAAAGAAACCACACCTCCAACGGTTCTGTAAAACAGCCTCAATGTTAAAGATTAGTCGAGATGCATAACACACACCCTGCAAAATATTCCGATGCCTTCTCAACCCCGTCCTTCAGGGCGATGCTAACGCCGAATAGCACTGCAGCGATGACCTGCAACAAGACAATGTTCGAACACGCCACTTAGCACAAAGAACGAACTACTACTGTATCACCCATATTAATTTGGCCACATCCATATGTAGGTAGCAACTCACCACCAGTGCAACTCTTCTAATGGCTTTGTCTTTCGGGTCATGCCGGCGTCCAGCGCAGGCTTCAGGCTGCCATTTTCAACTTTTGTACGCGGAGTAGAATTCTTCGTCTCCATCTCTGCAACATGTACCCACAAGGAAGCTCATAAGCTCACAACAAATATGATCAGTTCTTCGGACTTCGGCGGATACTGCCGGTCACTGTAAAAACAATTTTGACCTGGGATTCATGTTCAAGAATCACCATAAATTTTCCAAACTAACAACATTAGGCTCTATGACTGTTCTCGAGCAATTTTAGGCTCAGGATTCCAACCAAAGCTAAGCGCGGAGCGGAGGACGCTTGGAGCTAGCGGAGTGGGGGACAGCTTACCAGAGCTGACGGAGAGGCGTCCTCCTGGTCCGCCTCAGTGGCTCTCCTCCGTCGTTTCTTCTCCCCCTTCTTCCCGCCGTCCCAGGGGCTCCGCCGCGACGCGGCGACCACCCTGAGGACCGCGAGGGGCCGCCCCAGCGACGGACGAAGCGAAGACACGTGCCCGTGCCGTAGCCATGGGGCGGAGATCCGCGGAGGAAGCCGCGCGGTGACGGCGGCGGCGACCATGGCGGCCATCGCCGGCGACGAGGTCGGGGAGAGGCGAGGGCGGAGCGGTGTAGCGTGCTGTCTTGCGCCTCAGCCACAGCGGGTGGGAGAGCGAGCAGTGGAAATGGAAGCACACGTGTGAGTTGCTGCTCGACGGGCCAATGGCCCACGTAAAGCCCAATAACTCAAACCCACGGCTCGAAACCCAACGCGAACCCGCAACGGAACCAGAGCCCATTATCGGCCCGCTAAGACTCTAGCTACTGGGAGTACTAGTTCGTGGACACGTGTCACTGGTTCTGCATCTTCATTCGGGTTAGCAGTGTGCTCGAGGGTTCCTCCCTTGCGCCGTCGCGAGCCTCCAGACCCCTCGCGCTCCTGCGAAAACCGGCGAGTTCCTCCACGATCCGAGGTAATTTTCCGGGGATTTCCCGCCGCTAGAACCGCCAGTTATCGAGATCTCGGTCGATTTGTTGCGGATTTCTTCGTAGTCGGGCTTGCGTCGTGGAATTCGTGACGCTACTTTCTGGGATTGGTCAGATGGGCGATGGAGATTCCGACGGTGGCGGCGCCGGGGCGAGCAACGCCGAGGCGGCGGCGTCGTCTTCGCCGGCGGCGGGGCATGTGAGGGATATACGGCGGTACAAGTGCGAGTTCTGCGGCGTCGTTCGTTCGAAGAAGCGGCTGATCCGAGACCACGTCCTCGAACACCATAAGGTGGGTGGCCGCTCGTCCCTTCTCTCGGTCTAGGATTCGTGTCACCTGTTCTTATAAACACTTGTGCTACTGATTTCTCTGGCGGAATTGTGAATTGTGGGCGACCTGAAGTGTTTTACCACTGTGTGCTGCAGGATGAAGCGGATGATTTGGACGGGTACGGTGAAGGTGCTGGCGACGCACCACGCAAAGAGATCATCCATGCTTGCAAGGAGTGCGGCGCGAGGTTTAAGAAGCCAGCGCATCTGAAGCAGCATATGCAGAGCCATTCGCCCGAGGTGCCTACGTTGTTCTGAATTTTATTTTCGTGTTCTCGGTGAATTTTCATATTTTTGGTGCAAGTCATGCATTCTGCTTGGGTGTTTAGTCAATGCTTCGTGCAAGAGCAAGATATGCACCAGCTTCTCGTTAGAAGTGGTGGTTGCAACCCAGTTTTTTTACAGTGAATTCCTTGGACGGATAATAAGATTTGCCGTGTGGTTTTTTTAGTGTGATTGTTGTATGGTAATCCGATTTGATGAAGTGTGCTGACTCTTGCAGGCCAATTGAATGTGTGAAGCATTGGATCCCAAAGAACTCCAAAATGCAAGAGGGCCTTGAATGGACTAGTACCAGGATGGGGAGACCCTCCTGGGAAGCTCCATCAGGAATGCCTCTTTCACGCCCTTCTTACAGGTTATTTTCTTCTGTTGTCAATTAGTCGTTGTTAGTTCTTGATCGTTACATGTGGTGCCCTTAGTAAATTAAATCTACTTATATGCCATAGTTGCCACTGCGTCATTAGAATCAATATATTTAGTTTTTCAGTACATGAGCCAATTAATGATCTACCATCTATGATCAAGTAGTTAACCAGGTAGTTGTAGCATGTGCGCATTGATAAGATAATAATACTTGCTTGGGTGAGCATATATTTACGTGGATGTTAGTTATGTGTTCTCTGATGTCTAAAAAAAATTAACACTGTATTGACAAAATTGTTTTCTTTGGCACAAGTGATAGTTATCTATTTTGTTGCCCAGTAATATTCCTAGCAAGACAAACAAGAATTCCTATTTGAAGAGAATTATGTCGGTATGCAATTGCTATTTGGATCATTTGTTGTATTGTTGTGTGGATGTGCAGTGGTTTGATTCTCTGAGTTGTGCTGATTTTCGCAGGCTACATGTTGAGATATGAATGTGTGAAGCATTGGATCCCAAAGAACTCCAAAATGCCAGAAGGCCTTGAATGGACTAGTATCGGGAAGGGGAGACCCTCCCGAGAAGCTCCATCAAGAATGCCTCGGTCACGCGCTTCTTCAGGTTTCCTCGTTCATTTGGAACTGCTTTTACTCTAGCTCTTGTTCCCCTTGTTCCAAAGCTCTAGTATTTAGATGTGATGTGTATATACGTACTACTAAGCATTCTCAAGCTCCTAAAAATGTGAAGTCTTAGCATGCAGATCCTGTGTCAAAGAGTTACATGTATTTTGTTAGGCGTGTTGGATAGTTGATGCTGTAGTATTATTCACTATCAGTCTATCACTACTTGGTGTTACATTGAAATAGTTAACTAAATAGTTTTGACATGTGTCCATGTGCACAATAATTATGCCAATGCTGTTGAGCATGTATATAAATGCAAGCACAAAATTGTACTACGTCAATTGAACTCTGGGTTGAATATGAGAATACTGTTATTCTGATGCGTGTCCTTTCCAAAACTATTGCAGAGACCCTTTTCCTGCCATGTAGATGGTTGCCCTTTCAGCTATAGTAGGAAGGACCATTTGAACCGCCATCTACTTACTCATCAAGGAAAACTATTTCTGTGCCCTATGGAGGGATGCAATCGTAACTTCAGTACCAAGGGTAATATGCAGAGACATGTTCAGGAAATTCACGAGGATGGCCCTCAATGTGTAAGCAAGAAAGAGTTCATCTGCCCAGAGGTAGACTGTGGGAAGAGTTTCAAATATGCTTCCAAGTTACAGAAACACGAGGAATCACATGGTGAGAAACTGACTACCTATAAAATTTCCGTTATTTTCGTAAAGTACTAGGAATTGCTTAGCTGTCACAATCTTGTAAGTTAATGTTTCTATTCTTATGGTGCAGTTGAGTTGGATTACACTGAAGTTATCTGCTGTGAACCTGGCTGCATGAAGACTTTTACTAATGTGGAATGCCTCAAGGCCCATAACCAATCGTGTCATCGATATGTTCAGTGTGATGTCTGTGGCACCAAACAGCTAAAGAAGAACTTCAAGCGTCATCAGCGAATGCATGAAGGTTCATGTGTCACTGAGAGGATTAAATGCCACTTCGAGGACTGCAAGTGTTCATTTTCAAAGGTGTGATTTGCATTCTTACATGTTGACATTTTCTCACTGATGTGCTCCTCTGCAATAAATTGCAAAACTGCTCTGTTTTTCATTCTCAATTACTTGAAATTCAGAAATCCAACTTGGACAAGCATATTAAGGCAGTTCATGAGCAGAGTAGACCCTTCATATGTGGATTCTCTGGGTGTGGCAAGAAGTTTCATACAAGCATGTAAGGGACAATCATGAGAAATCTAGTGCTCATGTGCTCTTTGAGGTAAGCATAAAATAACTACTCACATATGAACCATGTCACATATTTTACCTCCTGTACTTAGCCATACCTTTCTAGCTAGTAGCAAAATGCACGAGGATTGCTATGAAAGTTAAAACCTGGTGCATTGTTATAGAATTTTCTTTATTGCACTGGTTTATTAAACGCGCTTGTGCCAGTAAATAAATCTTGAAATACAATAATATCTGAAAATATAAATCAATAGAATCAGTCGAATCAAATAATCAAAAGATCATGATACATGCCTAGCTCAGTCCAAATAAAGTAGTATCTCAAAATATGATTCAATCAACTCAACTAATCAAAAGATCGTGATGCATGTGCCTGCCTACATAGTGTGTATGATAATTGTGGAAACTAACATATTGACAACTTAAGAGGTAATATTTGAGGATCAATGGACCACTACCAACTCTGAAAGAACTAGGAACTTCTTTTTGCACTAGGATGTTCACGGCTTTCCTTTCCATCAAATCTTTGCAGGGCGATTTTGTGGAAGTTAATGAGCAACTACGATCGCATCCAGGCGGGCGCAAGAGGAAGCTCATTTCTGTCGAAACTTTGATGCGAAAGAGGGTAGCTGCTCCTGATGACGCGCCTTCTTACGATGACGGAACTGGGTATCTGAGCTGGCTTCTGTCAGGTTGATTTTAACTGAACTGGAGGGGATTAGAAAGATTCCGTGTTTTTCGGGATGCATGCTTCTGTACTAGTGTTATTGTTCATGTATGTATAGCTGAAGTAAATAGATAGGCAAGAACAGTAGGTAGTATATGTCATGTAAGATGGCTAACATTGGCCAGCAAGTCCTTTTTTCTGTTAGTCAAATCGACCCACCGGTCCTATGAGATATGAACCAATTAATATGCTAGTATTTTCGCTTTAGTAACCAGGAAAGTAATGATGTTGTCAGAACTGTTTTTCTTTTTCAACTGAAAGAAGAGTTTCCGTTACACCGTGAATGCAGCTTGTTGGCTAACCAAATGGGATACAGAATCCAGAGCATTCTGAATACACACAGAGATCGGTATGCTCTCGCCAATGGCCAAACTGAAAAATGGCATGGGCAACCTTACTACAATCATGGCGACAGTAGATAAAGTCGTAAACATCGAAGTGTGGAATGCAAGAGCTTCTAGCTTTACCAAGACCAATACCGAAATGAGAGGGATCATGTTCCCTACTTGACAAAGCGCTCAGATTAAATGAGCCCCACTCCACAAACGTGAGATGGTTTGAATGGTATTTTCGCAAATGTTTTGAGCAATTGTCTTGCAGAAATAGCCCTAGTTAAATTGCGACTTCCACTCACAATCTAGACCACCGTAATTTCAAAAAAAAAAAATCTAGACCACCGTTAACTTCCCGTGTTGAAACCAATACGGCCGAAAAACTAACCCTAGCATCAATTCCCCCCATCTCCCCACGTTCTCCCTCACTCGTGTCCTCAATCATGGCAACATCGACTCCTTCATCATAGTCATCCCTCCCCAGCCCCAACCCCCTCCTGATATAAAAAAAATCAACGTTTTTCATATGGTGTAATTTAACAAACATTGGTATAGATTTATTTACACAACCACTAAGAAAAGTCACTCTTTTGCAACTGAATGATGTAGGATTTAGGTGGGCAAGCCCGTTTAGAGCATCTCCACTCGCGGCGCTCAAATCGTGTCCGGCAACAGTGCCAGACGGGCGCTATTGGCGCGTCCAGACCCGCGACGGGCTATTGGGGTCATCTGCATGTCGAACGAATGGTTCAAGGCGGCAAGGTTCTTCGCCGACCTCTGCACTTGGTTCCTCGCCAACTCCTTCTTGTGCTGCCCTTGTCGGCCCTATGTGCTATCCGACGAACGTCGTAGTGCCAATCGTGGTCTTACATTCCCTCCGACCGCTCCTGTTCTGGGTGAGCCTTGGGGCCGACGAACAACGAGTGTAGTTCTCGGTACCTTCGGCTTGGTTGCCTTCGCTTTGGGAGCTTTGGGGGCACGCGGCGGCACCATGGCTACGGGGCATGATGGAGAGACTGGCGTGGCGGGAGAAATAAAATTGGGGCGAGAAGGGGAGGGGGGAAGTGGGGTTTGGGGGCTTTCGCTGTGCCAATGACATGGCTGGCCCACCCGTTGGAAGGACAGTGCGTCGCGCGCGGTTTCGTCGGTGCGCCCAATCGACTCTAACAAGAAGGGTGCGGCCTGGACGCGTCGGGCATAATATTGGGCCACGCCGGACATAAGTTGGCTATTGGCGCCACGAGTGGGAGTTGAATTATGTCCGGCGAACCAATCGACTATTGGCGGCCTTATTGGCGCCCGTTAGTGGAGATGCTCTTAGGGTCTCTGCTAGAGTGGAGCTTTTTTTCTGGCTCAAAAGATTTTTCTCATCTCTAGTGAAAGACTTTTAGGACTCGAAATATGGGAATGCTACTTGAGATGCTCCAAATGAGCCCTAGGTTTTCTCAAAAAGAGAAAGAAGGCCTAGGTTAAAATGAAATGGAGAAATTTCCCATTGCAAGCTGAAATGTAAGGATGACTCCAACCGGGCGACGCATCGAGTCTGCGCGCCTTCGTTCCTGTCCGTGGGGGCCAAAAACACGGCCCAATGGGGCAACGCAAACGGACCACGGTCCGTTTTTCGGTCCGCCGCGACCCATTCTTAGCCCAAATTTGGGCCACCGATGCGTCGGCCACGGACGCGAGCGGAGCGCTATTGTGTCATGCCCTAGTCCGCCCCTGGCCCGCCCATCAGACCATTTCCCACCCCAAACTCCTCCTCCTCCTCTCGCCCTCTCGCCGCCACCCCCGCGCGCGTCCCTCGATTTGGCACTGCAGGCCATTCCGGGACGCCGTCTGCTGCTCCTCTTCCCCGCTGTCACTGGAGCAGCTTCCTCCCGCGACAGCCGGTGAATCTTGTGGCCATCTCTCTCGCAGCACCCGCGACACACACGCGCCCATAAGGTGTTCGGCCGTTCGCCCCGACAACAACTCAGGTACGATCTCGGCTATGGATAGCTCGGACGAGTGGTACTACAAGAACTACATCATGTACCAGTCATCATCGGAAGATTCCTCCGACGATGAGAGTGACAGCCTGGTTGCCACCCTCATCGTCAACGAGTACATAGAGAGGATGCGGCCGGTGTTCCGAGGGTCGTTGCCGGGCCGTTCTCCTGCTCTGGACCGGAACCGGAAAAGCTGGCCAAATCCAGCTGTATGGGGACTACTTTCGTCCCCATAAACCCACGTATCCTCCCAAGATTTTCTGGCGCCGTTTCCGGATGAGAAGATATTTGTTCAAACCGTACCCGGTTAGGGGTGATGCATTTTGATGACTATTTCATATGCAAGCCCGATGCATGTGGTACCCTCGGCTTCTCGTCATACCAGAAGTGCACCGCCACCGTTCGCATGCTTGCATACGGAATTGCCGGTGATCTTGTTGACGAGTACGTGCGGATGAGTGAGTCCACGTGCCTAGAAGCAATGTACAAGTTTGCAGAGCCGTGGTGCAGGTGTTTGGCCCGAGTACTTGAGGGAGCCCAATGCTGCGGACATGACCCGACTCTTGTCCATCAACGAGGCCAGAGGGTTCCCTGGATGATTGACAACATAGATTGTATGAACTGGGAGTGGAGGAAGTGCTGATGCATGTAAAATGCATACATGAACTTTGCACTTTAATTGCTTATATTCCAATCATATTTGCATCATATAAGGGTTATATCAATGTTTTATCATGATTTTGGAAATATCTTAATGATTTCCTATTTTTATGGAATTAACCCTGCACAGGCAGAAAAACCTAGTTTTGTATTTTATGTTTCAGGGACCCAAACGTCAATGAAATCACCTGGAAATTTACGGCATCAATATTTGGAAGGAAGAAGGACTACGGAAAAAGGAAGCGAGCAAACGGAGGCCCGAGGGCCAAACGGGCATGGCCCACGCGGCCACAGTACCAGGCCGCGTGGGACCCACCCGTTCGGGCCTCGTGGCTTGATACGTCTCAACGTATCTATAATTTCTGATGTTCCATGCTTATATTATACCAATTGCTACGTGTTTATATACACTTTATATCATTTCTATGCATTTTCCGGGGACTAACCTATTAACAAGATGCCGAAGTGCCAGTTCCTGTTTTCTGCTGTTTTTGGTTCCAGAAAATTACTTCTACAAATATTCTCGGATTGCACGAAACAAAAGGCCAAGTCCCTATTTTTCCAGCACGTCACGGAGTCCGAAGGAGAGAGGAAGGAGGGCACCGAGGTGCCCAAACCACATGGTGGCGCGGCCAAGGGTGGGATCCGTGCCACCAGTGAGGTGGGCCCCTCGGGCCTCCACCGACGCGCCCCCTTCGCCTATTTATTCCCCCCGAGCGAAAACCCTAATCATCAAGTCATATTCCAGAAAGGGTTCCGCAGCGCCGCCGCCATCGACGACAAGTTTCGGGGGCAGAATCTCTGTTCCGGCACGCCGTCGGGACGGGGAAGTGCCCCCGGAGTCATCTCCATCGACACACCGCCATCTTCATCGCGCGCTGATTCCCATGATGAGGAGGGAGTAGTTCTCCCCGAGGCTGAGGGCTCTACCGGTAGCTATGTGGTTCATCTCTCTCTCCCATGGTGTGATCTTTATGTGATCATGAGCTTTGTAATCTAGTTGAATAAGTAGATGTTACTCTTTATCTATTATGCACTCTATAGGTTACTTTAATATGAACTCCGGTACTCTCCATGGTGTAAAGGTGACAGTGTGTGCACCGTGTGTGATTCCTTTATGACGTTGTGGCGCTTGTTTACTCCGGCTTGAGGTGTGCTTTTGCAGCCCTACACAATGAATGGTGTTTGTTATCCAACAAGAGAGTGTTTAAGAGTAGCTTTTACTTATTCAGTTATGAGATCATTGTTGAGAGTGTCCACTAGTGAAAGTATGATCCCTAGGCCTTGTTTCTAAGCATTGAAACACCGTTTACAACAAGTTCTGCTACATGTTTGCTTGCTGCCATTTTTATTCCAGATTGCAATTACCACTTATAATCATCCATATTACTTGTATTTCACTATCTCTTTGCCGAACTAGTACACCTATACATCTGACAAGTGTATTGGGTGTGTTGGGGACACAAGAGACTTCTTGTATATTAATTGCAGGGTTGCTTGAGAGGTATATCTTTGACCTCTACCTCCTTGAGTTCGATAAACTTGGGTGATTCACTTAAGGGAAACTTGCTGCTGTTCTACAAACCTCTGCTCTTGGAGGCCCAACACATGTCTACAAGAATAGAAGCGTGCGTAGACATCAAGCTATTTTCTGGCGCCGTTGCCGGGGAGGTAAGGTAAAAGGTATTCACATCCTCTGGCTACAAAGCTATTTTCTAGTATTGTTGCTAGTGTGTGAGTGCTCGAAGTTATTTCCTTTAGATTCTGCAATTATATCTTTTTGTTTCTTGTTTTTATTTTCACTAGTTAGGCTTAATGGAAAACAACAAAAAAATTAGAGATCTTTATGAACTTTATATTGAATTAGGACATGATGCTTTTGAGGAGAAAATTAAAAAACCTATGGAGGCTTGTTTGCATGATGGTAGCAATGGTATTACTATAAATTCTTTGAACACCATTATTGCCAATGCTATGGAAAAGTCTAAGCTTGGGGAAGCTGGTTGTGATGAATATGATATTTTTAGTCCCAAGCTTTAAGGAGGAAATTTGCTTTGATAATACTTTGCCTCCAATATATGATGATTATAATCATTGTGATATTTTCAGTCCACCTACTATTGAGGAAATAGTTTATGTTGATTATGATATGCCTCCTATATATGATGTTTACAATGATGAATATGATATTCTCAGTCCATCTACTATTGAGGATAAAAATCATTTTGATTATTCTATGCCTCCTATTTATGATGATTACAATGATGGATGTGATACTTTTACTCTCACTATTACTAATGATAATGTTCATGCTTATGTGGGAGTAATGATACTTTTATGCATGTGGATCATGAAGAATGCTTTATGTGATAGCTATATTGTTGAGTTTATTCATGATGCCGCTGAAAATTATTTTGAGAGAGGAAAGTATGGTTATAGAAATCTTATGTTACTAAACCACCTTCTCTTTATGATGAAAGTTTTGAGCTTTCTCTTGATTTGCTTTTATCAGCTGGGTACTTTAAGACATACTGAAAGTTCTTATGAGAGAGGGAGACACGGCTTCATATATCACAATAATATTAAGTCTCCTCTCTTTATGTTGAAATTTTTGAAGTTACACTTGTTTTGCATTTCTATGCTAGTCACTTTGTTCTTCATTGACTTATTTTCTTACAAGACTCCTATGCATAGAAAGAGTGTTAGATTTAAACATGTTTTATATATGCTTCTTGATGCTCTCTTTTATGTTTCAACCCTCATCTTTATGTGAGCATCATAAAAATCTCTATGCCTAGCTAAAAGGCTTTAAAGAAAAGCGCTGGGGAGACAACCCATTGTTTTTATTTCTGCAATTTTTGTTTCTTTGAGTCAAGGTGTTTGTTACTTCTGTAGCAACTCCTTTGTATCTTTATTTTATTGCATTGTTGTGCAACTAAAGTTCTTATTGAAAGTTGATGCAAGATTTGGATTTCTGCGCAGAAACAGATTTTTAGCTGTCACGAATTTGAGCTTTTCTCCTGGAGAAAAATCTAAATATCTGTAAAAAATCACGCATCTTCCTCAGATATGTACGCAACTTTCATTAAACTGGACCTGTTCCATCTGATCAACTTAAGTGCCTCGAAAAATTCGTCATTCCAGACTGTTCTGTTTTTGACGGATTCTGCCTTTTGTTTTGCATTCTCTCTTTTACTATGTTGAGTGGATACCTTTGCTCCACAAAGCATCAGTGGCTGTAGCTAATATCCAGAAGCTTTGGGAATGATTGTTTCATTACAGAATATGAGAATTTTTGTTTATGCACTAACCCTCTAATGAGAACTGTCTTGAGTTTGGTGTGAAGGAAGTTTTCAAGGATCAAGCGAGAAGGGTGATATTATGTGATCAAGAAGAGTGAAAAGCTTAAGCTTGGGGATGCCCCGTGGTTCATCCCCAACCATATTCAGAGAGACTCAAGCGTCTAAGCTTGGGATGCCCAAGGCATCCCCTTCTTCATCAACAAACTTATTAGGTCATCTCTAGTGAAACTATATTTTAATTCTTTCACATCTAATGCGCTTTACTTGGAGCGTCTGTGTGCTTTTATTTTTGTTTGTGTTTGAATAAATTCGGATCCTAGCAATCCTTGTGTGGGAGAGAGACACGCTCCGCTTTTTCATGTGAATACTCATGTTCTTCACTTATATTGGTTGAGTATTCTTAACTAGCTACTGCAGTGCTTTTAGCTCCTGTTTTTCATGCATCTCTTCGAGCTGTTAGCACTTGTTTATAAATACTCTCTTGCTGCATTATATTATCATTTGGAGAGTTTATGTTTAAATAAATTGATTGGTGTTTGTTTGGAAGAAAGAAAATGCTACATGTAGTAGTTGGTATTGGAAAAGACATATGCATTCTTGTAGATCATTGTCTTGTTTCGATTTGATACTTTGCAATTGTTTTGAGCTCTCAAGTAGATCATGTTTAAGCTCTTGCATCATGTAGTTAAAGCCTAGTAGTGGAGAACTACCGTAGAGCTTGTTGAGACTTGGGATGCATATTTGTTCTCTCTAAGGTCTAGATATTTTCTGGTAAAATATTTGAGCAACAGGAAGACAGTGTAGAGTCTTATAATACTTGCAATATGTTTTTATGTGATTCTTGCTGTACCGGTTTATACTTGTGTTTGCTTCAAACAACCTTGCTAGCTAAACTCTGTACTGAGAGGGAATGCTTCTCGTGCATCCAAAACTTGAGCCAAAACCCATGCCATTTGTGTCCACCATACCTACCTACTATGTGGTATTTCCTGCCATTCCAAGTAAATATTTCATGTGCTACTTTAAACTATCCAAAACTTTATTACTCCTTATTTGTGTCAATGTTTTATAGCTCATGAGGAAGTATGTGGTGTTTTATCTTTCAATCTTGTCATTTACTTCTGACAGACTTTCAACCAATGGACTAGTGGCATATACATCCGCTTATCCAATAATTTGCAAGAAGAGCTGGCAACGGGGTGCCCAGCCCCAATTAATTACAACTTTCATTAATAATTCTCTTCACATGTTTTGCCCTGATTTATCAGTAAGCAACTTAATTTGCAAATAGACACTCCTCCATGGTATGTGAATGTTGAAGGCACCCGAGGATTCGGTTAGCCATGGCTTGTGTAAGCAAAAGGTTGGGAGGAGTGTCACTATAAAGAAACTAAAATACATGTGTAAACAAAAGAGAAGAGGGATGATCTACCTTGCTGGTAGAGATAACGTCCTTCATGGGAGCCGCTCTTGAAGTCTGGTTGACAAGGGGGTTAGAGTGCCCACTACCATTCGTTGACAACAACAAACACCTCTCAAATACTTATTTTGTGCTCTCTATATGCTTTCGAAAACTTAAAAAGCTCTAGCACATGATTTAATCCCTGCTTCCCTCTGCGAAGGGCCTATCTTTTACTTTATTGTTGAGTCAGTTTACCTACTCCTTTCTATCTCAGAAGCAAACACTAGTGTCAACTTTGTGTGCATTGATTCTTACATGTTTACTTATTGCACTTGTTATATTGCTTTATGTTGACAACTATCCATGAGATATACATGTTACAAGTTGAAAGCAATTGCTGAAACTTTATCATCCTTTGTGTTGCTTCAATGCCTTTTACTTTGAATCTATTGCTTTATGAGTTACCTCTTATGCAAAACTTTTTGATGCTTGTCTTGAAAGTACTATTCATGAAAAGTTTTTGCTTATATGATTCAGTTGTTTACTCTTTATCTATCTGTTAGCAAACTATAGACCATTGCTTTGAGTCACTTCATTCATGACATGAGCCTTGCAATATATTGATCAAGATTGTGTGAAAGCATGTTTCCTCAGAAATTATTTGTTGTTATCGTTTTACCTACTCGAGGACGAGTAGAACTAAGCTTGGGGATGCTTGATACGTCTCCAATGTATCTATAATTTCTGATGTTCCATGCTTATATTATACCAATTGCTACATGTTTTATATACACTTTATATCATTTTTATGCATTTTCCGGGACTAACCTATTAACAAGATGCCGAAGTGCCAGTTCCTGTTTTCTGCTGTTTTTTGTTCCAGAAAATTACTTCTGCAAATATTCTCGGAATTGCACGAAACAAAAGGCCAAGTCCCTATTTTTCCAGCACCGTCACGGAGTCCGAAGGAGACGAAGGAGGGCACCGAGGTGCCCAAAGCACATGGTGGCGCGGCAAGGGTGGGAACCGCGCCACCAGGTGAGGTGGGCCCCTCGGGCCTCCACCGACGCCGCCCCTTCGCCTATTTATTCCCCCCGACGCGAAAACCCTAAATCATCAAGTCATATTCCAGAAAGGGTTCCGCAGCGCCGCCGCCATCGACGACAAGTTTCGGGGGACAGAATCTCTGTTCCGGCACGCCGTCGGGACGGGGAAGTGCCCCGGAGTCATCTCCATCGACACCACCGCCATCTTCATCGCCGCTGCTGATTCCATGATGAGGAGGGAGTAGTTCTCCCCGAGGCTGAGGCTCTACCGGTAGCTATGTGGTTCATCTCTCTCTCCCATGGTGTGATCTTTATGTGATCATGAGCTTTGTAATCTAGTTGAATAAGTAGATGTTACTCTTTATCTATTATGCACTCTATAGGTTACTTTAATATGAACTCCGGTACTCTCCATGGTGTAAAGGTGACAGTGTGTGCACTGTGTGTGATTCCTTATGACGTTGTGGCGCTTGTTACTCCGGCTTGAGGTGTGCTTTTGCAGCCCTACACAATGAATGGTGTTTGTTATCCAACAAGAGAGTGTTTAAGAGTAGCTTTTACTTATTCAGTTATGAGATCATTGTTGAGAGTGTCACTAGTGAAAGTATGATCCTAGGACTTGTTTCTAAGCATTGAAACACCGTTTACAACAAGTTCTGCTACATGTTTGCTTGCTGCCATTTTTATTCCAGATTGCAATTACCACTTATAATCATCCATATTACTTGTATTTCACTATCTCTTGCCGAACTAGTGCACCTATACATCTGACAAGTGTATTGGGTGTGTTGGGGACACAAGAGACTTCTTGTATATTAATTGCAGGGTTGCTTGAGAGGTATATCTTTGACCTCTACCTCCTTGAGTTCGATAACCTTGGGTGATTCACTTAAGGGAAACTTGCTGCTGTTCTACAAACCTCTGCTCTTGGAGGCCCAACACTGTCTACAAGAATAGAAGCGTGCGTAGACATCATGGCTCCGTTGCCGTCGATCTTCGCTCCACCACCTTCGTCTTGACCTAAAAACGCCTATAAAAAAGGTCCCCGACGTTCTCTAGAAGGAGCGCCGCACAAACACAGAAACACCGAAACGGAGATCAGGAGCTGCAGATTGGAGGGGGAAAACTCCGGCGGGGCGCTGCCGGCGTGGTCTCCACCTTCTCCATCGACTTCTCCACCGTCTCCATGATGAAGAGGGAGTAGTCCACCTCTGGACTATGGGTTTGTGGAAGTAACTTATGTATCTCTCCTCTCTTGAGCTTCACTAATTAGCACCGTATGAGCTGCTGAACATGATTACGGTCACCGTTGTAATACCTTTGTGGTGGATCTTTATGAGTTAATATATGTTTGAGATTGCAATGTTTGTTTCAGTTATGAGTATAGATGCATATTATGTACCGCGTTCTTGTCTACTTGTTTTGATCAAGCATGTTTATGAGAGCGTGTGTGGGGGAACGTGTGCATTAGTTGGAGTAACGGGGGGTGGCTAGTGCAGAGAACGTGAGAGAAAGTTCTGCGATCCATTTTGGTATCTTTACCTTACTTTGTTACCTCACTAGGGATAAACTAAAATACCATGCTACCGGGGATGTGGGCGTGACCATTGCCACTACTCCATGACTAGATCTAGCATGTTCTTATTTTCACTTCATGTCATTATACTTATTGCTATACTCTGAGTTATCTTAATTACTAAGGTGTTATGATTTAGTTCGCATCTTGGTGGAGTATAAGAGAGGTTAATAACCAAAAGATCTCTATGTTAGGACGTGATGCCCATATATCTAAGTAACTTGTTATCAAACCCTGTGTTGCAATCTCATATATTAACTTTGTGTGTTCCATTGTCTACCACTTTATAAAGAGAGAGTGCATTTGTGAAACCATGAACCCCAGTCCATTTTTAATCATAAGAAACACCTTTCCAACACCATATACCACTTTTCTATTTTCAGCCATCATTAAATCCGAAAATACAAAAATACTTTTCATCTTGCATACATCATTCAAAAACCCAAAAATATCATTTATCATTGCATCCACCATCATTGCATATTATTTCTTGTTTGCATTGCATAACTATCCTGATATCATTCTTACACCTTGTGCTTGACAACCACAGGTGAGGTTGAGGACCAAAACATCTAACCTTGTTTTGTAGGTAACCAAAAGAAGGATAAGAAGATAAATCTACCACTTCAGATTCCCGAGAGTTCGATATTAAACCCTCGAGTCACCCCTCGGGGAAAACTGTCTTCCACTTACTATACACTCTGCACTTGGAGTCTCAACCTAAATCCCGTTTATTTGTGCAGGCATCAAGACTTGCTCTTCGGGATCATCAAGACGTTTTCTGGCGCCGTTGCCGGGGAATCGTAGCTGAGAGATTTATCCAAGGGTGTGCATCATCGCATTCATCTCACAACAAAGTCAACATCACCAACTTGTGCTAACACCTAAGCTTGGGGAGGTTGCACCTACGTGAGCACCATCTTATCCATCTTTACTTACAAAGCAATTTATTTGTTTTGTTAGTGTCATTGCATATCATTTCATATTTATTTCAGTTTTGCATAAAAAATTAAAAATACCAAAAAAACTTGCTAAAATGGAGAAACAAACCTTTTGGCCATTTAGTGTTAAGAACTTTCCCAAGATATGAATATTCCTGTTGAGAAATGTGTTGTAGATCCTAATATCATGAAAGTGATTTATGAACACCGTTTTTATGGGAAACCTAAAGAAGATCCTATACCACATCTTAAGAAGTTTGATGAAAGGTGCAAAATGTTAAACTTGAGCCATGCTAATGTTAAAATTAAGCTTTTTCCTTACTCCCTAGGTGGAAAAGCCTTAGATTGGATATTAAGATGGCCACCTGGAAATTTTAGCACTTGGTTTAATTTAAAAGCTGCTTTTGTTGAAAGATTTTGTTCCATTGAAAAGATTTGTAACCTAAGACAAGTACTTATCACCTTAAACAAGAAGAGGATGAACCTCTAGTGAAAACATGGGAAAGGTTTAGAGGCATAGCTTTTGGAATGGAACATGGTCTTAGAGATTGGATGCTCATGCATGTGTTTTATAGAGGTTTGACTGAAGCCTCTAGGGTCTTTTTGGATAATGAATGTGAGGATTCCTTCATGAATACTGCTGCTAATGATACTCATATTTACTTGATGGCTTGCTTTTGGAAGTAAGAATTAAAGAAAGTTTAGAAAAAGCCCAAGTACCTGAAGATGTCTTTGATGACCGTTATGAAATATTCAACCTATACAATAGGGAAAAGAAAGTTGAGGAAGTTAAAATGCTTAATGAAGTCAAGGATCCTTTGCTTGACTTAGAAAATTGTAGCTTGCATGGATTAATATCTATCTTACAAAAATTTGCAAGTGATCCTTCCATCAACACTAACCAAGCAGGTTTTGGTTCTTATATTGCTAATCATGTCTTGAAAGAAAAGATTGCTAGGTACAACCAAGAGGCTATGATACCACCTAAGCTTGGGGATATGTGGATACCTAAGGTACTAGTAACTATTGGAAAAGAGACACACCATGCCATACTTGATCTAGGATCTAGTGTCTCTGTTTTATCTAAGGAACTATATGAAATGCTTGAATTGAAAAATCTTGAAAAATGCTCTATTGAACTAGCACTTGCTGATGACTCTATTAAACATGCTTTGGGAAAAGTAAGTGATGTTATGGTAGAGTTACATATGACTTTTGTGCTGTGGATTTTCTAATCATGGATATGGGGAATAAAAGCTCTAGTCCTATTATTCTTGGAAGACCTTTTCTTCGTACCACAGGTGCTATCATTGATTCAAAGAAGGGAATGTAAAGTTTCAGTTTCCACACAAGAAGTGTATGGAACACTTTCCAAGGAAGAGGGAACCAACAAAGTTTAAGCTCCCTCATGAGCTTCGTCCACAATAAAACAACAAGTAAGAAGCCTAGCTATATGGCTATAAAGAAAGCGCTTTGCGGGAGGCAACCCGGTTATTTTGTGTGTGATTTTTCTTTGTGTCCTCTTGATGTAACAAGAGATCTTGTGTCTAGTTAGGTTCTAGAGTTTTTAATAAAGTGCCAAGTTTTACCCTTTTTGGTTTGAAAAGTTGCTTATAGCGTTCGGAGATTTTATTCCTGCACGAGTCAGTGCACGGTATGATTTTTAATTCTTATTCTGTAACTCCGAATGAGCTCATATTTGAACTGTAGTTGCAAATTTTCATCCTCTGTATGCATGAATTGTTTCGGAATTTTTCGAGAAAGTTTGGTAGGGTAGAAAAATACGTTTTGCTGCTGCTGTTTTTCTGGACAGATTCTGTCCCATTTTGTTTGATGCATGCTTTGAGCTTTTAAGTTGAATCTTTTTGATCCAATTGAGTCTATGAGTAGGCATACAACATTATATACTTTCTGGACATGTCATATGAATTTTTGTTCAAGGATTATATGCAGCAAGGAACCTATTTGTTTATCACTATTAATGCACCCCACAGAAAAGAGATGGGAGAAACGGTGTTTTGAAGTTTTTTCACAGGGATTGGAGGAGATGCACCAAGAGCTATCCAAGGATGGTGAAGACCATAAGCTTGGGGATGGACAACCCGCTGGACCTACACACTCTCGGTTTGCACACGTCCAACTCCTGTTTTTCGATCGAAACACTTTATCGCATAAACTTGAGCGTCGTTTTTGTTTTAGTTTGAGTCTTGAGAGACCACCACACTATCAATTATATATGAGAGAGCTACTGGAAATATGGGTTGAAATATGTTGGATGCTTTTATAAGATTGGGAAAAGGGATCTTTGACTTGATTTTTAATGATACATATAGTTGCATGATTCATGAGCTTGTTTATGAGTAATAGTTTGCAAATTCTTTTTGTAGAGCTATCACTTATTCATGTTTTGGTGCTGATTGTTATTTCACTTGGTTTAACATGGATTAGTTAGTTCAATGGACACTCATGCATGCATCCAGATGGTCAAATTTCTCCCTTTTGCTAGCCCAAAAACTCCAACAAGCAAAAACTTGTTTCCAACACCTTCAACCAAAGTTATTCCAGTGAGTCCACCATATCTACCTATTGGCTATATGCTATTCCGAGTATGTTCATCATGATATTTGTGTTATCTATACCTCTGAATGAAAATGATTATGTTATTGATTGCATGGGAAAAGTTGGTTATATAGCTCTCACGAACTTGATGCACATTTTACTATTATTGCAATAAATAAAACATGACCCATTGTGATTAAGATTATGATGCTAGGGGCTTGATAAATGTTCGAGGTTGGGAGCTAGCCCATATGTGCTGTCACATGCAAAGCTTTCAACATGCTCCTTCATCTCATTTAGTTGATATCATGTACTTTTGTTTATGGATGCCTATCATGGTGAAATGAGGTGGAAATGAAGTAGTTCAAATGAGTTTGTATAAATGGTTAGAGAGACGCCTGGGCCGCTAATCTAAGCCATGCATTATTCATGGTGGAAATTTACTTACATGCTATGGTGAATTATCTATGACACACCTTACAATAAAAAGCTATTCCAATGGTAAATAAAAAGGGTGTTGAGGTTTTCATTTGTTTGTTTGTCTTGTCATTGGATATGGGCTTGTTCCATATCCTGGGACAAGAGGTACCCCAGTTGACGCTCTTGATGATACTATTATTACTTACAATGATATATAACTTGAACTTGCTTTGTTTTCTAAGTTGAGTAATCATGGTGTAGGTACTTGTATTCAAGGGGCATGAGACATCCAACCTTTACTTTGTCAAGCACACTACTCATATTTGCTTTCACTTTAACCTTAATCATTCAAGATGCTATGATAGGGGCAATGAGAGCTTGACACCAATGAATACCTTATTGCAATCATTAACTTAAGTAGAAGAGTTTGGAGGTTGGATGAAACTTATGCACGCTTTACCTCTACTCATATATACATCTTTCCAAAGTGTACACCTATCATATTCAGATTTTCATCTACACTCTATGACCATTGTAGGATGTTCTACTTATCATTATGCATACATGTGTTCCATATTACTTGCTACTATGTTACACTTTGTGAACTATCAATGAACATCCTTGTCTTGAATACTTGATATCACTTCATAAACTAATTGCATATTGCTACTCCTTTGAAGAAGGAATCATTTGACTATATGTAGCAATAGTAATCATCTTTGATATCCATTGTTAAGTATTAAATTACAAAGTCCATGTTAGTTTTATCATCTTCATACTCGAGGACGAGCATGGATTAAGCTTGGGGATGTTGATGCATGTAAAATGCATACATGAACTTTGCACTTTAATTGCTTATATTCCAATCATATTTGCATCATATAAGGGTTATATCAATGTTTTATCATGATTTTGAAAATATCTTAATGATTTCCTATTTTTATGGAATTAACCCTGCACAGGCAGAAACCCTAGTTTTGTATTTTAATGTTTCAGGGACCCAAACGTCAACGAAATCACCTGGAAATTTACGGGCATCAATATTTGGAAGGAAGAAGGACTACGGAAAAAGGAAGCGAGCAAACGGAGGCCCGAGGGCCAAACGGGCATGGCCCACGCGGCCACAGTACCAGGCCGCGCGGGACCCACCCGTTCAGGCCTCGTGGCTCCGTTGCCGTCGATCTTCGCTCCACCGCCTTCGTCTTGACCTAAACACGCCTATAAAAAAGGTCCCCGACGTTCTCTGGAAGGAGCGCCGCACAAACACAGAAACACCGAAACGGAGATCAGGAGCTGCAGATTGGGGGAAAACTCCGGCGGGGCGCTGCCGGCGTGGTCTCCACCTTCTCCATCGACTTCTCCACCGTCTCCATGATGAAGAGGGAGTAGTCCACCTCTGGACTATGGGTTTGTGGAAGTAACTTATGTATCTCTCCTCTCTTGAGCTTCACTAATTAGCACCGTATGAGCTGCTGAACATGATTACGGTCACCGTTGTAATACCTTTGTGGTGGATCTTTATGAGTTAATATATGTTTGAGATTGCAATGTTTGTTTCAGTTATGAGTATAGATGCATATTATGTATCCCGTTCTTGTCTACTTGTTTTGATCAAGCATGTTTATGAGAGCGTGTGTGGGGGAACGTGTGCATTAGTTGGGGTAACTGGGGGGTGGCTAGTGCAGTGAACGTGAGAGAAAGTTCTGCGATCCACTTTGGTATCTTTACCTTACTTTGTTACCTCACTAGGGATAAACTAAAATACCATGCTACCGGGGATGTGGGCGTGACCATTGCCACTACTCCATGACTAGATCTAGCATGTTCTTATTTTCACTTCATGTCATGATACTTATTGCTATACTCTGAGTTATCTTAATTACTAAGGTGTTATGATTTAGTTTGCATCTTGGTGGAGTATAAGAGAGGTTAATAACCAAAAGATCTCTATGTTAGGACGTGATCTTGATGCCCACAAGTATAGGGGATCGCTGAAGTCTTCGTTGGGAAGTATTACCCAAATTTATAGTTCGACTCGATGGGAACACAAGAATATCAATAAGACCTTGGCAATTGAGGCGTCACTCTCAACCACACCTGTATATCAATAACTTGCAGCAGTAATAGTGATGGCAGTAGTATGATTCAAGTAACAAGCAGAACAGTAGCAGTGAACAAGTGTTTCCCAGTTTTCACCGGAAAAGTGAAAGTGTAACTCAGAGATTCAAAACGTAGGCATGAGGTGATAGCGGGGTGTTGCAAGAATGAGATTGATCATATAATAAGAAACAAATAACAATGGGACCTATCTCTAACTCCGATATATGTAGGTATGTGTTCCATATTTAGTTGTGCGTACTAACCAAGAGAATTTGCACAACATCTATTGTCCAACCTGCCCATTTCACCGGGGCCAACTTGGAACTACAGGTAATTAAGGTCTACCCTTTCGAATAGACCGGAACAATGCATTAACACTTCATGAACACATAGAATCCTCAAACTAAAACATCTCCCCCTTGTTTTCCCTATATGTCACGTTTAGGGTTCGCAGGTTCAACATAATAGCAGGTGATACACTTTGCAGATAAATACCAAACTCAAATATATGATGGGGCAATATAAGTTCAGTACTGAAATCATGCCACTCGGGCCCTAGTAGCAAGCATTAAACATAGCAAGAGTGCATCAACACAATACAAAAGTATCCTCAAGATAAAACCCTAAAATCCCGAACAACGGGTAGCATTACATGATCAATCTCATCCAATCCCCATCCACCTCACATGCCTACAGCGGACTACTCACACATGGTGATGGAGAGGGAGCTCATGGTCGATGGAGATGAAGGCGGTGAAGATGGCGGTGAAGACGGTCTCCGGATCCCTCCACCGGAGGAGAAATCCTGGATCAATCTGTCCCCGAAACGAAGATCGTGATGGTGGCGGCGTTCTGTTTCGCGAAAGCTCCTCTCCTCCTAGGGCAAGCACTTTTTCGTATATATGAGGGGGTACGTCGAAGACCGAAGGCGAGGCGGCGCCCGAGGCCCATTTGGGCTGGGCCCACGCGGCCAGGTACAGGGGCCGCGTGGGACCCACCCATTTGGCCCTCGAGCGCTTCCTCGTGTCCATCTTTTGTCCATTGTCCTTCTTTTCCATAAAAATTGACGTGGTAATTTTCCCCGATTTTATTTCCTGCAGAAATAGCCAGAAAAGAGACTTTGCTAAAAACAGCGTCAGATTCAGCAGTTTTATTCAAATATGGGAAGATTCCGGAGCAAATTATGAGCAAAGTGCTTGGAAAAGTAGATGCATTTTGGATGCATCAGCTCCCCCAAGCTTAGCTCGTTGTTTGTCCTCGAACAACTCAAACGTAGTGCAGAAGCGATAAAAGACTTTGACAAGAACTTTGCATTGCATATGTAACACAATTTAATATCAACAAGCATTCAAAGCATAGCTTCAACAACAAATGATAAGATGTTAGCAAAGGTATATCTAATCAATGTTAAAGCATTTATATTTGTTGCAAGAGAGATATTATGTAGAGTCAATACTTGGATGAGTTTGCTCAACTGTAGAAACAAAGGTTCTTGCATCGCTAATGATTGAATCATGACAAGACTTTTGGGTCTTTTGATTCTTTCTTTTGTTACCTGGTGAAATCATTGTGCTTACAACCTTGCTCTTAGTTTTAGCAAACCATTTGATATTACTGACATGACTCATATGCTTGACCGACTAATGGTTGAAAACCTCATGCCCCGTGAATACGAGTACCTACACCATGGCTACTCAACTTGGGTCACTAAGCAAGTTCGAAATTTTCAGTCATTGCAAGTAATAAAAGCGTCATCAAGAGCGTCAACTGGGGTACCTCTTGTCCCAGGACATGGACAAGCCCATGTCCAAACAACAAGACAAACAGACAATGAACAATCTCAGCACTCTTTTATTTACCATTTGCATAGCTTTTTATTATGAAGTGCATCACTGAATGTCCACCATGGTGCGCTGTAAATTTCCACCATGAATGATGCATGGCTTAAGTTGGCGGCCCAGGCGTCTCTCTAGCCAATTATTCTTACTCATCAAACTTGCTAAGTTTCCGCTTTCATTTCGCACATGATAAGCATCCATAAACAAAAGTACATGATATCAACTGAATATATTTTAGTGCAATGTTGAAAGCTTTACATGTGTCAGCACATTTCAGCTAACTCCCAACCACTAAACCTGTCAAGCATACAACTTCATGTTTATTATTTGAAAGATTATTTTACTTTCTATTGGTTGGCAAGTTTAGTAAGCACAATGGGATGCGTAGACCTTTGTTTAGAGCTACAATTATTCAATCCACAACCAAGTATTGTCACAAATAAAATTTCACTTGCATCATCATATAACATACTAGAACATGGAGAAGATAAACATTTGCTACCATTTCTCTAGATGTTGAAGAAACTATGATGTGCTCACTTGCTGTTATTAAAGAGTCCACATAAACACGGCAAAGGTGTCATACCTTTCATCCACTTCATGCACCTCAACTCATCATCGTTGTTCTCCTCTCCCAACTTGAACTGCACAATAAAAACTCAAATCTGCCAGAAAATGTCACTGCATACAGTACTGTTTTTACCCTACCTAGACACCTCAGAAAAATCTCATATTTTACGTGTGTGTAGGTTATGATGTGTTGCAGCAGTGGTTAAAATTTCAGCTCAATCGGAGTTACAGAGAAAAAATGAAAAATAAAACAGCGAGCAGATTTCAGCAATTTCTGCACCTCCGTTTTTGCGTTTGTTTCAAGAAAACGAAAATTTTTGTTATTTTTCGTTCTAAGAAACAAAAACAAACAACCAGAAGTAAAAGAAACAAATAAAATCTTTTTGTGTTTTTGTGTTTTCAAGAAACTTATCATAGCAATATAACGGTGATATAAAACAATGAATGGAGAGTAAGAGAGTACTCCCCCAAGCTTGCGATCAAGCTAGTATCCTGGGTAGTTGCCGTATCCACTTCCACTTCCAGGGTAGTAACTATATGGGTAGCCTTGCATGCTTGGGTACAGGGGCTCCGCCTGAGGCATGTACCCCTGTGTCTCTGGAGCTTGTGGCTCCTCCTGAGGCGGCGCCTCTTCCACTATCCATTTTCCGGTACTCCTGTCAAAAAGATCAGTACGGGGGAGCCTAATGGACACTCGCTGCCCACTAGTGCTCAAATAGTTATACAGATAATGTCCCCATACAACGTACTTATATCCATGCGAGTAGTCAAAGCAAAATCAAGTAATTTGGACTCTTGCACTAGAGTACCCATGTTATCACCATATCCTCTCTCGTTTTTAATGTAATTGTACACCATAGTAGCAATAGCACCAGCATAAATAGGAGTTTGATCAGTAATATTTCTACTCACAGCAGTATGCAAAGATCTAGCAAGTATGACTCCCAAGTTATATTCACACGGTGTATTTTCTTTTGCACATTTTAGTAGATAAACCATTGGTCCAGTGCAAGCAGAATTGTTATCCCTAGCAAGAAATCCTCTTGCAAGAAACAACGCAAAATATCTCAAACTTGGGTGCTGTATATGAGTAAATTTACCCCTATTTAATCTATCACGAGAGTTTACAGATATAGTGTGCCAAAACTCAACAAGCTCATGGTTGGTATCAGCACGAGTTTCACTCCAACTCCCTGAATTTTCTACACCAATAGCATTGCAAAATTCCCTAGAGACATAACAAGGCGCTCACCTCTCATAGTAAATTTGCAAACAAAGGTAAGAGGGGTGCCTTACTTCTCTTCCTGTGCTTTTGGGGCTCCGGGCCCTCAAATCTGAAGGTAGAGAGGAATTCCCGCGAGAGTTCTTCATATGTATCTTGGGGGTTCTGGGAGAACCTAAGCAACCAGTTGTAGTGACGAAGGTGTCGAAGTCCTCTTTGATCCCCCACTGTTCAAGAACATAGGGATCTTGCCATCTTGTTGTATGTATTTTCAGCTTCTCCCCTACAAAGAATGCATCATCCTCCCACAGGTGGTCGTCATCATAATTGAGGGAGACTTTGCATGCTCTTCTTCTTGGTCTTGAGCTCATCCCAACCAAAGCTTTGCCCTTGCTAAACATGATACCTTGCTGCCCAAAAACAATATTCAACAAAAATCAAGATGTAACACCTTAAAACAACATTAAGCCATCCATAAATAGTCTCCACATCAATATCATGCATCAATATCAACTAGAAAACTTGAATCTATGGATTTCCTAAGCATAAAAGGGTGACACCTAGTGCAGCAAAATACTTCATGCATGAGGCATAAGAACAAAAAGTAATTGGATGAGTGGAGGAGTCACATACCAATGAGCAATCCCACCAAACAGATTTGAAAAATCTGCCCTAAACTTGGAGATCCAAGGATAGCAGGAAGAGAGCTCGAGAAAATTTGGGAAAAATACCTGGGGCTGGTTTCCTGTCGAGGGGAAGGAGATGGGCACTGGATACTCACCTAACCCCCTCTGTGGGCCAAAATAGTGGGTCCCACGCGGCCAGGTACTGTGGCCGCGTGGGACACCCCTTTTGGGCCCTGGTGGCCCTCTGGTGTCTCCCTTTTGGCTGTTAGTTCCTCTGGTAAAATAACTTACCTCCAAATTTTTCTGGAATTTTTCGAGAAAATTTTCTGAACAGAATTTTTCAAACTACATTTCTGGAATTTCTGCACTTTGAAATAATTATGCTCATGCAAATAATCTAAAAATTCTAGAATAAATGAAATCAAACATTCAAAGCAATTTTTATGGGAATCAAGTTTGCATCATTTTCATATTAGTAATGAGGTTGATCAAGTCTCATTAATAATATGCAAAAGATATAATACATGATTCTTTATTTTATATGTTTTCTGAGCAATTTCAAGTCACCTCATATTTGATTGGAATAGTTCCAATCATTGATAGCATATTTTGGTTCAGGAGGTGGTAATGAATTCAAAGCTTCCTATTATAAGAGTATTCCTTTTAATGGAGTTCACACTCTGGCTTACCATAGTAACAGATTTCTTCTTAGGAAAATAGATAGTGTGCTCATTTCCCTTGACATTGAATGTTACCTTGCTCTCAGTGCAATTTATAACAGCCCCTGCAGTGTTTAAAAAGGGTCTTCCAAGAATAATAGACAAATTATCATCTTCAGGCATTTCTAACACAACAAAGTCTGTAGGGATTAACACATTAGCAATAGAGATAGGGACATCCTCACATATTCCTATAGGCACAGCAGTTGATTTATCAGCCATTTGTAATGATACTTCAGTTGGAACCAATTTGTTTAGGTTAAGTTTCTTATATAAAGAAAAAGGCATAACACTAACACCAGCTCCTAAGTCACATAGAGCATATTTCACATAAGTTTCTTTAATATGACAAGGAATAGTTGGAATACCAGGATCACCACGTTTTTCAGGCATTTTCCCTTTAAAGGAATATTCAGCAAGCATAGCAGTTATTGCATCAGTAGGAATCTTTCTTTTATTAGTCACAATGTCTTTCATGTATTTGGAATATGGAGGGATTTTAATAGCATCAACAAGAGGAATTTGCAAACACAAAGACTTAATCAACTCAAAGAATTTCTCAAATCTAGCATCATCCAAAGTTTTTATTACCTCTTGGGGATATGGTATGGGTTTTTGTACCCACGGATCCCTATCTTTACCTCTTTGTGGATTAGGATGGCTCTTCTTTTATTCTTCTCAGTAGATGGTGGAGGGTCTTCTTTATCATTAGGTTCAGGTTCTTCAATATTTTCATCCTCTTGTGGCTCTTCTTCAGGTGAAGGTGATTCTTCTTCTTCATTATTATTATCTTCAGTCTCAGCATCAGAAATAGAAATATCCTTATCTTGCTCTTCAGAGTCATCAATGTCCTTGTTTTCATTGGGAGATTTTCCTGCAGAAGATTTCTTCTTGAGAGCTTCTTGTTCTTTTCTCTTGGGATGGCCTTCAGGAAAATCAGGATCCTGAGTACTTGCACCTCCCCTAGTGTTAACTCCACAAACCTGTTTCTTCACCATAAGACTTTCATACAATTGATTTTGAAGAGAAACCATTTGTTCAACTTGATTATTCATCATCTCACAGTGTTTAACAATTCTTTTTACCTCTCCCACACTAGCATGTAAACTTTCTCGAAGAGATTTAATTTTGTGAGAGTTCTCCATAATAGTCATTCTAATATTATGCTCCTCAGGATTATGATGATAAGCAAAATCATTCATGTAGGATACATCAACAGGAGGTGTTACCTTTTCATTACCTTTTATGGAGCTAATAGCATTGACTTGAATTGGAAAACATGGTTGATCATCAGGAAGTTTAACACCCATTTCAGATAATTCCTTAAGATGAGAGGTTTTAATTCCCTTCTCTTTAATAGCCTTGGAAGCTTCTTTCATTGTTTCGTTATCCAATTTGAGCATGCCTCCTTTCTTCTCCGGAAATATCTCTTCAATATTCCAGTCTTCATAATTCCTAGAGATAGTCTCCAATAGCTCAGTTGCTTCATCAACGGTCCTTTCCCTGAAAACATTACCTGCAATACCATCAAGATAGCCTCTGGTGTTTTCGGTTAGACCATTGTAAAATATATCAAGTATTTCATTACTCTTGAAGCCATGGGTAGGACATTTCCTAACCATCTTACTATACCTCCCCCAAGCTTGGGGTAAATCCTCCTTCTCTTTCTGTGAAAAGCTGCTAATCGCAACAGTCAAACCATGAATCTTATCAGCAGGGAAATACTTATTATAGAATACCTGCAAACATTCTTCCTTGCTAGTAATACATCCAGGTTCTAAACGATTATACCAAGTTTTAGCACTTCCTCCCAAAGTAAAAGGAAAAGCTTTAAGAAATAGTAGCGTTGATGGATTTCATCTTTACCAAATAACACAGATAAGTCATGCAAGACAGCAATGTGTTCAAAAGGAAACTCATCCTCTCTACCATAAAACTTATATTTTTCAGCTTTTTCAATTATTTCAGGATCAACACTAAACTCATAATCTTTATCTTTAATTTTAATAGCAGGAGCATTCATTTTCTCAGTAATAGGAAAATATCCATCAAGAGGAGAATTTTTATAGCTATCAAGTTTATCCAATTTATCAAAGTCAGAATTCATAAAAGCCATAGTAAATGCCTCCTCTTCCTCAGAAGAAGTTTCAAATTCATCATCACAGTATTCATTATCTTCTAACTCAGATTCCACATTTTCAGGTGTTTCAGTTATCTCAGATGTTTCAGGTGTCACTTCTTTGTCTATGCTACCACATAATAAATCATTTTCATTACTAGTAGACATTTTAGACAATGGTGAACTAGATAAAACCTTTCCTCTTTTCTTAGGAGCAACAGCAGAAGCAACATTAGGTGAAAAGTTTGGCCTACTTGGCAAATCCGTACCTCCGCGAGTAGTTGAAGGCCTCATTCCTTCAGAGTAGTCTTTTCCTTTCCCATGGTTAGGAACAAGCAAAAGCAGCAAATAGATGATAACAAGTTGTCTTACCAATAAAGCTAGGCTCCCCGGCAACGGCGCCAGAAAACGTCTTGATACCCACAAGTATAGGGGATCGCTGAAGTCTTCGTTGGGAAGTATTACCCAAATTTATAGTTCGACTCGATGGGAACACAAGAATATCAATAAGACCTTGGCAATTGAGGCGTCACTCTCAACCACACCTGTATATCAATAACTTGCAGCAGTAATAGTGATGGCAGTAGTATGATTCAAGTAACAAGCAGAACAGTAGCAGTGAACAAGTGTTTCCCAGTTTTCACCGGAAAAGTGAAAGTGTAACTCAGAGATTCAAAACGTAGGCATGAGGTGATAGCGGGGTGTTGCAAGAATGAGATTGATCATATAATAAGAAACAAATAACAATGGGACCTATCTCTAACTCCGATATATGTAGGTATGTGTTCCATATTTAGTTGTGCGTACTAACCAAGAGAATTTGCACAACATCTATTGTCCAACCTGCCCATTTCACCGGGGCCAACTTGGAACTACAGGTAATTAAGGTCTACCCTTTCGAATAGACCGGAACAATGCATTAACACTTCATGAACACATAGAATCCTCAAACTAAAACATCTCCCCCTTGTTTTCCCTATATGTCACGTTTAGGGTTCGCAGGTTCAACATAATAGCAGGTGATACACTTTGCAGATAAATACCAAACTCAAATATATGATGGGGCAATATAAGTTCAGTACTGAAATCATGCCACTCGGGCCCTAGTAGCAAGCATTAAACATAGCAAGAGTGCATCAACACAATACAAAAGTATCCTCAAGATAAAACCCTAAAATCCCGAACAACGGGTAGCATTACATGATCAATCTCATCCAATCCCCATCCACCTCACATGCCTACAGCGGACTACTCACACATGGTGATGGAGAGGGAGCTCATGGTCGATGGAGATGAAGGCGGTGAAGATGGCGGTGAAGACGGTCTCCGGATCCCTCCACCGGAGGAGAAATCCTGGATCAATCTGTCCCCGAAACGAAGATCGTGATGGTGGCGGCGTTCTGTTTCGCGAAAGCTCCTCTCCTCCTAGGGCAAGCACTTTTTCGTATATATGAGGGGGTACGTCGAAGACCGAAGGCGAGGCGGCGCCCGAGGCCCATTTGGGCTGGGCCCACGCGGCCAGGTACAGGGGCCGCGTGGGACCCACCCATTTGGCCCTCGAGCGCTTCCTCGTGTCCATCTTTTGTCCATTGTCCTTCTTTTCCATAAAAATTGACGTGGTAATTTTCCCCGATTTTATTTCCTGCAGAAATAGCCAGAAAAGAGACTTTGCTAAAAACAGCGTCAGATTCAGCAGTTTTATTCAAATATGGGAAGATTCCGGAGCAAATTATGAGCAAAGTGCTTGGAAAAGTAGATGCATTTTGGATGCATCAGCTCCCCCAAGCTTAGCTCGTTGTTTGTCCTCGAACAACTCAAACGTAGTGCAGAAGCGATAAAAGACTTTGACAAGAACTTTGCATTGCATATGTAACACAATTTAATATCAACAAGCATTCAAAGCATAGCTTCAACAACAAATGATAAGATGTTAGCAAAGGTATATCTAATCAATGTTAAAGCATTTATATTTGTTGCAAGAGAGATATTATGTAGAGTCAATACTTGGATGAGTTTGCTCAACTGTAGAAAAAACAAAGGTTCTTGCATCGCTAATGATTGAATCATGACAAGACTTTTGGGTCTTTTGATTCTTTCTTTTGTTACCTGGTGAAATCATTGTGCTTACAACCTTGCTCTTAGTTTTAGCAAACCATTTGATATTACTGACATGACTCATATGCTTGACCGACTAATGGTTGAAAACCTCATGCCCCGTGAATACGAGTACCTACACCATGGCTACTCAACTTGGGTCACTAAGCAAGTTCGAAATTTTCAGTCATTGCAAGTAATAAAAGCGTCATCAAGAGCGTCAACTGGGGTACCTCTTGTCCCAGGACATGGACAAGCCCATGTCCAAACAACAAGACAAACAGACAATGAACAATCTCAGCACTCTTTTATTTACCATTTGCATAGCTTTTTATTATGAAGTGCATCACTGAATGTCCACCATGGTGCGCTGTAAATTTCCACCATGAATGATGCATGGCTTAAGTTGGCGGCCCAGGCGTCTCTCTAGCCAATTATTCTTACTCATCAAACTTGCTAAGTTTCCGCTTTCATTTCGCACATGATAAGCATCCATAAACAAAAGTACATGATATCAACTGAATATATTTTAGTGCAATGTTGAAAGCTTTACATGTGTCAGCACATTTCAGCTAACTCCCAACCACTAAACCTGTCAAGCATACAACTTCATGTTTATTATTTGAAAGATTATTTTACTTTCTATTGGTTGGCAAGTTTAGTAAGCACAATGGGATGCGTAGACCTTTGTTTAGAGCTACAATTATTCAATCCACAACCAAGTATTGTCACAAATAAAATTTCACTTGCATCATCATATAACATACTAGAACATGGAGAAGATAAACATTTGCTACCATTTCTCTAGATGTTGAAGAAACTATGATGTGCTCACTTGCTGTTATTAAAGAGTCCACATAAACACGGCAAAGGTGTCATACCTTTCATCCACTTCATGCACCTCAACTCATCATCGTTGTTCTCCTCTCCCAACTTGAACTGCACAATAAAAACTCAAATCTGCCAGAAAATGTCACTGCATACAGTACTGTTTTTACCCTACCTAGACACCTCAGAAAAATCTCATATTTTACGTGTGTGAAGGTTATGATGTGTTGCAGCAGTGGTTAAAATTTCAGCTCAATCGGAGTTACAGAGAAAAAATGAAAAATAAAACAGCGAGCAGATTTCAGCAATTTCTGCACCTCCGTTTTTGCGTTTGTTTCAAGAAAACGAAAATATTTTTGTTATTTTTCGTTCTAAGAAACAAAAACAAACAACCAGAAGTAAAAGAAACAAATAAAATCTTTTTGTGTTTTTGTGTTTTCAAGAAACTTATCATAGCAATATAACGGTGATATAAAACAATGAATGGAGAGTAAGAGAGTACTCCCCCAAGCTTGCGATCAAGCTAGTATCCTGGGTAGTTGCCGTATCCACTTCCACTTCCAGGGTAGTAACTATATGGGTAGCCTTGCATGCTTGGGTACAGGGGCTCCGCCTGAGGCATGTACCCCTGTGTCTCTGGAGCTTGTGGCTCCTCCTGAGGCGGCGCCTCTTCCACTATCCATTTTCCGGTACTCCTGTCAAAAAGATCAGTACGGGGGAGCCTAATGGACACTCGCTGCCCACTAGTGCTCAAATAGTTATACAGATAATGTCCCCATACAACGTACTTATATCCATGCGAGTAGTCAAAGCAAAATCAAGTAATTTGGACTCTTGCACTAGAGTACCCATGTTATCACCATATCCTCTCTCGTTTTTAATGTAATTGTACACCATAGTAGCAATAGCACCAGCATAAATAGGAGTTTGATCAGTAATATTTCTACTCACAGCAGTATGCAAAGATCTAGCAAGTATGACTCCCAAGTTATATTCACACGGTGTATTTTCTTTTGCACATTTTAGTAGATAAACCATTGGTCCAGTGCAAGCAGAATTGTTATCCCTAGCAAGAAATCCTCTTGCAAGAAACAACGCAAAATATCTCAAACTTGGGTGCTGTATATGAGTAAATTTACCCCTATTTAATCTATCACGAGAGTTTACAGATATAGTGTGCCAAAACTCAACAAGCTCATGGTTGGTATCAGCACGAGTTTCACTCCAACTCCCTGAATTTTCTACACCAATAGCATTGCAAAATTCCCTAGAGACATAACAAGGCGCTCACCTCTCATAGTAAATTTGCAAACAAAGGTAAGAGGGGTGCCTTACTTCTCTTCCTGTGCTTTTGGGGCTCCGGGCCCTCAAATCTGAAGGTAGAGAGGAATTCCCGCGAGAGTTCTTCATATGTATCTTGGGGGTTCTGGGAGAACCTAAGCAACCAGTTGTAGTGACGAAGGTGTCGAAGTCCTCTTTGATCCCCCACTGTTCAAGAACATAGGGATCTTGCCATCTTGTTGTATGTATTTTCAGCTTCTCCCCTACAAAGAATGCATCATCCTCCCACAGGTGGTCGTCATCATAATTGAGGGAGACTTTGCATGCTCTTCTTCTTGGTCTTGAGCTCATCCCAACCAAAGCTTTGCCCTTGCTAAACATGATACCTTGCTGCCCAAAAACAATATTCAACAAAAATCAAGATGTAACACCTTAAAACAACATTAAGCCATCCATAAATAGTCTCCACATCAATATCATGCATCAATATCAACTAGAAAACTTGAATCTATGGATTTCCTAAGCATAAAAGGGTGACACCTAGTGCAGCAAAATACTTCATGCATGAGGCATAAGAACAAAAAGTAATTGGATGAGTGGAGGAGTCACATACCAATGAGCAATCCCACCAAACAGATTTGAAAAATCTGCCCTAAACTTGGAGATCCAAGGATAGCAGGAAGAGAGCTCGAGAAAATTTGGGAAAAATACCTGGGGCTGGTTTCCTGTCGAGGGGAAGGAGATGGGCACTGGATACTCACCTAACCCCCTCTGTGGGCCAAAATAGTGGGTCCCACGCGGCCAGGTACTGTGGCCGCGTGGGACACCCCTTTTGGGCCCTGGTGGCCCTCTGGTGTCTCCCTTTTGGCTGTTAGTTCCTCTGGTAAAATAACTTACCTCCAAATTTTTCTGGAATTTTTCGAGAAAATTTTCTGAACAGAATTTTTCAAACTACATTTCTGGAATTTCTGCACTTTGAAATAATTATGCTCATGCAAATAATCTAAAAATTCTAGAATAAATGAAATCAAACATTCAAAGCAATTTTTATGGGAATCAAGTTTGCATCATTTTCATATTAGTAATGAGGTTGATCAAGTCTCATTAATAATATGCAAAAGATATAATACATGATTCTTTATTTTATATGTTTTCTGAGCAATTTCAAGTCACCTCATATTTGATTGGAATAGTTCCAACCATCATGATAGCATATTTTGGTTCAGGAGGTGGTAATGGAATTTCAAACTTCCTATTATAAGAGTATTCCTTTTAATGGAGTTCACACTCTGGCTTACCATAGTAACAGATTTCTTCTTAGGAAAATAGATAGTGTGCTCATTTCCCTTGACATTGAATGTTACCTTGCTCTCAGTGCAATTTATAACAGCCCCTGCAGTGTTTAAAAAGGGTCTTCCAAGAATAATAGACAAATTATCATCTTCAGGCATTTCTAACACAACAAAGTCTGTAGGGATTAACACATTAGCAATAGAGATAGGGACATCCTCACATATTCCTATAGGCACAGCAGTTGATTTATCAGCCATTTGTAATGATACTTCAGTTGGAACCAATTTGTTTAGGTTAAGTTTCTTATATAAAGAAAAAGGCATAACACTAACACCAGCTCCTAAGTCACATAGAGCATATTTCACATAAGTTTCTTTAATATGACAAGGAATAGTTGGAATACCAGGATCACCACGTTTTTCAGGCATTTTCCCTTTAAAGGAATATTCAGCAAGCATAGCAGTTATTGCATCAGTAGGAATCTTTCTTTTATTAGTCACAATGTCTTTCATGTATTTGGAATATGGAGGGATTTTAATAGCATCAACAAGAGGAATTTGCAAACACAAAGACTTAATCAACTCAAAGAATTTCTCAAATCTAGCATCATCCAAAGTTTTTATTACCTCTTGGGGATATGGTATGGGTTTTTGTACCCACGGATCCCTATCTTTACCTCTTTGTGGATTAGGATGGCTCTTCTTCTTATTCTTCTCAGTAGATGGTGGAGGGTCTTCTTTATCATTAGGTTCAGGTTCTTCAATATTTTCATCCTCTTGTGGCTCTTCTTCAGGTGAAGGTGATTCTTCTTCTTCATTATTATTATCTTCAGTCTCAGCATCAGAAATAGAAATATCCTTATCTTGCTCTTCAGAGTCATCAATGTCCTTGTTTTCATTGGGAGATTTTCCTGCAGAAGATTTCTTCTTGAGAGCTTCTTGTTCTTTTCTCTTGGGATGGCCTTCAGGAAAATCAGGATCCTGAGTACTTGCACCTCCCCTAGTGTTAACTCCACAAACCTGTTTCTTCACCATAAGACTTTCATACAATTGATTTTGAAGAGAAACCATTTGTTCAACTTGATTATTCATCATCTCACAGTGTTTAACAATTCTTTTTACCTCTCCCACACTAGCATGTAAACTTTCTCGAAGAGATTTAATTTTGTGAGAGTTCTCCATAATAGTCATTCTAATATTATGCTCCTCAGGATTATGATGATAAGCAAAATCATTCATGTAGGATACATCAACAGGAGGTGTTACCTTTTCATTACCTTTTATGGAGCTAATAGCATTGACTTGAATTGGAAAACATGGTTGATCATCAGGAAGTTTAACACCCATTTCAGATAATTCCTTAAGATGAGAGGTTTTAATTCCCTTCTCTTTAATAGCCTTGGAAGCTTCTTTCATTGTTTCGTTATCCAATTTGAGCATGCCTCCTTTCTTCTCCGGAAATATCTCTTCAATATTCCAGTCTTCATAATTCCTAGAGATAGTCTCCAATAGCTCAGTTGCTTCATCAACGGTCCTTTCCCTGAAAACATTACCTGCAATACCATCAAGATAGCCTCTGGTGTTTTCGGTTAGACCATTGTAAAATATATCAAGTATTTCATTACTCTTGAAGCCATGGGTAGGACATTTCCTAACCATCTTACTATACCTCCCCCAAGCTTGGGGTAAATCCTCCTTCTCTTTCTGTGAAAAGCTGCTAATCGCAACAGTCAAACCATGAATCTTATCAGCAGGGAAATACTTATTATAGAATACCTGCAAACATTCTTCCTTGCTAGTAATACATCCAGGTTCTAAACGATTATACCAAGTTTTAGCACTTCCTCCCAAAGTAAAAGGAAACAGCTTTAAGAAATAGTAGCGTTGATGGATTTCATCTTTACCAAATAACACAGATAAGTCATGCAAGACAGCAATGTGTTCAAAAGGAAACTCATCCTCTCTACCATAAAACTTATATTTTTCAGCTTTTTCAATTATTTCAGGATCAACACTAAACTCATAATCTTTATCTTTAATTTTAATAGCAGGAGCATTCATTTTCTCAGTAATAGGAAAATATCCATCAAGAGGAGAATTTTTATAGCTATCAAGTTTATCCAATTTATCAAAGTCAGAATTCATAAAAGCCATAGTAAATGCCTCCTCTTCCTCAGAAGAAGTTTCAAATTCATCATCACAGTATTCATTATCTTCTAACTCAGATTCCACATTTTCAGGTGTTTCAGTTATCTCAGATGTTTCAGGTGTCACTTCTTTGTCTATGCTACCACATAATAAATCATTTTCATTACTAGTAGACATTTTAGACAATGGTGAACTAGATAAAACCTTTCCTCTTTTCTTAGGAGCAACAGCAGAAGCAACATTAGGTGAAAAGTTTGGCCTACTTGGCAAATCCGTACCTCCGCGAGTAGTTGAAGGCCTCATTCCTTCAGAGTAGTCTTTTCCTTTCCCATGGTTAGGAACAAGCAAAAGCAGCAAATAGATGATAACAAGTTGTCTTACCAATAAAGCTAGGTTCCCCGGCAACGGCGCCAGAAAACGTCTTGATACCCACAAGTATAGGGGATCGCTGAAGTCTTCGTTGGGAAGTATTACCCAAATTTATAGTTCGACTCGATGGGAACACAAGAATATCAATAAGACCTTGGCAATTGAGGCGTCACTCTCAACCACACCTGTATATCAATAACTTGCAGCAGTAATAGTGATGGCAGTAGTATGATTCAAGTAACAAGCAGAACAGTAGCAGTGAACAAGTGTTTCCCAGTTTTCACCGGAAAAGTGAAAGTGTAACTCAGAGATTCAAAACGTAGGCATGAGGTGATAGCGGGGTGTTGCAAGAATGAGATTGATCATATAATAAGAAACAAATAACAATGGGACCTATCTCTAACTCCGATATATGTAGGTATGTGTTCCATATTTAGTTGTGCGTACTAACCAAGAGAATTTGCACAACATCTATTGTCCAACCTGCCCATTTCACCGGGGCCAACTTGGAACTACAGGTAATTAAGGTCTACCCTTTCGAATAGACCGGAACAATGCATTAACACTTCATGAACACATAGAATCCTCAAACTAAAACATCTCCCCCTTGTTTTCCCTATATGTCACGTTTAGGGTTCGCAGGTTCAACATAATAGCAGGTGATACACTTTGCAGATAAATACCAAACTCAAATATATGATGGGGCAATATAAGTTCAGTACTGAAATCATGCCACTCGGGCCCTAGTAGCAAGCATTAAACATAGCAAGAGTGCATCAACACAATACAAAAGTATCCTCAAGATAAAACCCTAAAATCCCGAACAACGGGTAGCATTACATGATCAATCTCATCCAATCCCCATCCACCTCACATGCCTACAGCGGACTACTCACACATGGTGATGGAGAGGGAGCTCATGGTCGATGGAGATGAAGGCGGTGAAGATGGCGGTGAAGACGGTCTCCGGATCCCTCCACCGGAGGAGAAATCCTGGATCAATCTGTCCCCGAAACGAAGATCGTGATGGTGGCGGCGTTCTGTTTCGCGAAAGCTCCTCTCCTCCTAGGGCAAGCACTTTTTCGTATATATGAGGGGGTACGTCGAAGACCGAAGGCGAGGCGGCGCCCGAGGCCCATTTGGGCTGGGCCCACGCGGCCAGGTACAGGGGCCGCGTGGGACCCACCCATTTGGCCCTCGAGCGCTTCCTCGTGTCCATCTTTTGTCCATTGTCCTTCTTTTCCATAAAAATTGACGTGGTAATTTTCCCCGATTTTATTTCCTGCAGAAATAGCCAGAAAGAGACTTTGCTAAAAACAGCATCAGATTCAGCAGTTTTATTCAAATATGGGAAGATTCCGGAGCAAATCATGAAGCAAAGTGCTTGGAAAAGTAGATGCATTTTGGATGCATCAGATGCCCATATATCTAAGTAACTTGTTATCAAACCCTGTGTTGCAATCTCATATGTTAACTTTGTGTGTTCCATTGTCTACCACTTTATAAAGAGAGAGTGCATTTGTGAAACCATGAACCCCAGTCCATTTTTAATCATAAGAAACACCTTTCCAACACCATATACCACTTTTCTATTTTCAGCCATCATTAAATCCGAAAATACAAAAATACTTTTCATCTTGCATACATCATTCAAAAACCCAAAAATATCATTTATCATTGCATCCACCATCATTGCATATTCATTTCTTGTTTGCATTGCATAACTATCCTGATATCATTCTTACACCTTGTGCTTGACAACCACAGGTGAGGTTGAGAACCAAAACATCTAACCTTGTTTTGTAGGTAACCAAAAGAAGGATAAGGAGATAAATCTACCACTTCAGATTCCCCGAGAGTTCGATATTAAACCCTCGAGTCACCCCTCGTGGGAAAAACTGTCTTCCACTTTACTATACACTCTGCACTTGGAGTCTCAACCTAATCCCGTTTATTTGTGCAGGCATCAAGACTTGCTCTTCGGGATCATCAAGTGCCCATTTGCTTGGCAGAGGCAGTACAAGAGCCATGTTGGGGCATGCACGGTCGTGCTTGAGGCCGTGGCATCACAAGATTTGTGGATTTGACACTCGTTCTTTGGCATGGCCGGCTCGCACAATGACATCAATGTGCTGCGGCGGTCTCCAGTGTTCAACATGCTCTCCAATGGCCTGGCACCCTAGGTGACCTATGAGATCAATGGTCACGAGTATGACAAGCCTTACTATCTTGCTGATGGGATTTACCCAACATGGACTACATTTGTCAAGACCATCTCCAATCCCAATGATGAGAAGAGAAGAGGTTCGCCAAGGAACAAGAGAATGCTAGAAAGGATGTGGAGCGTGCATTCGGTGCCCTCCAGTCACGATGGGCTATTGTTCGCCACCTGCTAGAACATGATCGTGGAGGATAAACGTGACGAGGGCATGCATGATCAGGCATGGCAGTTTCAGGGTCAGTTGGTTGAGCCCCAGGGACCGTCCACATTTGCTCAGTTCCTCGACTTCCACCGTGACGTTCGTGAGAAGTTGTCTCATCTTCGGCTCCAAAATGATTTGGTGGAGCATGTCTGGCAGCACTACGGTAACCAGTAATTCCATTTGATGAACTACTGGTCTTATATTTATTTGGTTTGTAAGACTATGCATTTGTGAGACAATTTGTGAAACAATTTGTATTATTTACTGAACTATTTAGATTGTAATAACCATTTGATGAATTATTTGGATTGTATTATCTGGATTGTATTATTTGTATTGTATTATTTATATTGTACGGTTTATTTTGCTTGCTATATACTTGTTTTGTTGCAATGTGATCACCATGGTAAAAAATGATCAAAAACCCTGACCGGGCGGACTCAATGCGTCGGCCCGTTGGGTGCAGTGGCCGGAAAGGGGCAGACATGGACCGGACACGCCTTCGTTCCCGACGCAAACGGATAAAACACGTAGCAAACGGCGTCCGTTTGCGTCGCCCCGTTGGAGTCATCCTAAGTACTTGCAAATCTCCCAACCATGATTGAGCAGTAATGCTACACCTACGGACGGATCAGCTCACGGAAGTCTTACGCGCTGACAAGGGCAAACGACGTGGAGCCAGCGTGGACAGTTTTTTCGCCCAAAAGAAAAATCAGCGAAGGAAAATATCCTCATCGCTCCTGGCGTGAGTCTCTTGGGCAGCGGCCTGGCGACCTAGCACTCGTCGGCGGCGGCGCGATGACCTACCCTCTCCGACGGGGCTAGCTCCCCCTCGTAGGAAACAGAGCGGCGAGCTCTTGGTCTTAGTCGGTAGCGGGGCCAGCGTCGGAAACAGAGCGGCGACCTCTTGGTCGTCGTCCGCCACGCGACGAGCTCGATCTAACCAAGCGCTATTGGTCGCTACGGGCGGCGCAGCGAGCTCGATCGTGGACGGTGACGGCAGTGGAAAGCCTCAGCGTCCGTCGCTAGGTCTGACTCATCAGCGTTGTTGGTCGTCAGCGGCAGCCTGCCAAGTTCGGCCTCTTCAGAAGCAGCCATGCGACCTCCACCTCTACGGCAAATGTGGTCTGATTGTTTGACATTTGGAAGCAGTAGCAGCTCTGGAGACCCCTCATCGGAAGCATCAGATTCTGGTTCCATTTGTGTGTACTTTTACTGTAAAATGTATGAGAAATTGATTGGCAAATGCTGCATTATGTAGCTTTTTTCTGCTAAATAAAAGCAAGATGTATGTTGTGATCACGAATAAGAACTTGTTTTATTGAAAAATTTGCATTCTCTTATCTTGATCGGTAAATGTGTGAGATGATGTACATATATTAGAGTTTGGAGGCTTTTCTGATGATTCTCAATACTACTAATGGACTAAAAGGCCCAGTTTGATCTCCTATACTAAAGCTCATTTTTCAGGATTATTCTGTAGCTATACTTGAGAAATCTGATACTGTCAGTGTCTTCCCTGCATTTCCTTGGTTGATGGAAGTTGCCACAGCAAATAGAATATAAGGGAATGTATAAATGGAGGAAATGATCAACGAAGTTAAAAAGATATTGCAAAAATCAAATGTAAAGGCCAGTACACCTATTCTGAAGTAGAATTGGCTTCCCAGACCTGATTTCTACAGCCTGTAACTTTCAGGCTAATATTGCTATTACATTGAAGTTGTCAAGTGCATATAGATGCACTATGTCGGACATCTTTAAATTACACAAATCATTTATAACTCTGATCCATGGTATCATTGTGCCCTCCAATTCCATCAAAATATAATTGTGGAGAGTTGGACAGAACACCAGAGCTTTGCTGAATTTGTTTGGCTTTCTTCTTTTCTTTTGCTCGAAATTAGATGGTGCACCTTCCTCTGTACCAAGCTGCTCGTTATTATTTCAGAACTTGAGTTACCAGATGGTTGAACTTTCAGAGTACAAATTTGTTCAATCAAAGTTGTTAATGGTGGAAAATGTGGCCCTTCGTCTCGGCTTTCTCGACGCTTCCTTTCATGATCTCGGCCCGCCTCCATGTCGATTCGGAGAACGCCGTCACGCACAATGGCTTTCTGTATTGCCCACCGACAACAACTATTGTTCAAAGAGATCACATAAAACTATTACAAATGAAGGATTAAGAACCATATGAAGTTTGGTAATTGCTGCTAGAAAATAAGCATTAAGCATCCAACTATTTTACACTGATATCAGTATATCACCACTTCTGATTTCCATGAGTTGATCGTTTTATTAAAAGTTAGTCTGGGTAAGATCACTGCCTAGTATTTAATTGCTGCTAGAAAATAAGCATTAAGCATTAAGCCTCGGGTAAGATCACTGCCTAGTTTTTAATCTTAGGCTGTAGCACAAAACAAGAAAAGTTTGTTTGGGTTGATCTGAACGAGGTTTAACCTGCTTGGACGTGAGGATCTAGTGACGTACTTGCGTCGGCGTCCGTCGACGGCGAGCGGCTCGGCCGGCGGCACAACGACGAAGTCTCTTCACGCAGATAATGGGCACGTTCACGACCTCGCGACCTGCGCGCCGGCGGCCGTCCGTTCACGACGGCGCGGTTGAGGCAGCTCGGCCGCTGTCGATGATCTGAACAAGGGCAAAATCTGGTGTGTAGTTTCGTTGCGCAATTAGCGGCACGGGCGTGGATTAGTTGGTCCATATAGCATTTTTTTTCCTTCCGTCTAAAACGCGCTGATTTTTTTTCTTCCGTCCGAGCGGATCCTCGTCAGCGCCTAAGTCGTCCGTAACCATCCGATTACTGATGATTGAGAAGGGAAAACAGAAATCGTGTTACTCCACCGGGCACCGGTACTCAAGATTTTTACGCCAACTGACAGAAAATCCAGCAAGGGAGACCGGTACGAGCAGACGGCGCCATTCCCGACGACTCGCCTCTACTCCAGCACGGCGATGCACCGCCTCCGGCGCCGCCGTTCCTCCTCCTCCTAGCCAATGTACGGCCTCCGCCTCCGTCGCTCCTACTCCGCCACGGCGCCACCTCTCCAATGTCTAGAATCCGCCTCGTCCAGTCCCCCACCATGCCGATGTTCCGCCTCTGCCTCCTCCGTCGCAGCTCCACCTCCACCTCCACCTCACCTCCTTCACGTTCCTGGTCTCCCCGCGCCGCCTTTGCCGCGGCCACGGAACGCGTCCGAGCCGGGACGCTTAGCCCGGAAGACGCACACCACCTGTTCGACGAATTGCTACGGCGGGTCACCCCGGTCCCGGAGCATTCCCTCAACGGCTTCCTTGCTGCGCTCGCCCGTGCTCCGGCCGGCGACATCCGCAGAAGCGGCCCCGCCCTCGCCATCGCTCTCTTCAACAGGGTGTGGCGAGAAGAAGCCGGACCGCGGGTGGCGCAGCCCACGGTCTGCACCTACGGCATCCTCATGGACTGTGGCTGCCGCGTGCGTCGCCCGGACCTAGGGCTTGCCTTGTTCGGCCGCTTCCTCAGGACGGGCCTGAAGATGAACCAGATCGTCGCCAACAACCTCCTCAAGTGCCTCTGCTACATGAAACGGGCTGACGAGGCTGTCAACGTTCTGCTTCATAAGATGTCCGGGCTTGGCTGTGTGCCTGATATCATCTCGTACAACATAGTTCTGAAGAGTTTATGTGAAGATAGAAGAAGCCAGGATGCACTCAACCTGCTTCAAACAATGGCGAAAGGAGGATTTGGCTGCTTCCCCGATGTGGTGACCTATAACACGGTCATCCATGGCTTATTTAAGGAGGGCGAAATAGGCAAGGCATGCAGTCTTTTCCATGAAATGATGCACCAAGGGATTGAGCCTGATGTGGTGACATACAACTCTGTTATTGATGCGTTGTGCAAGGCCAGGGCCATGGACAAGGCAAAGTTGTTCCTTCGGCACATGGTTGATAACGGTTTTCAACCCAATGAGGTGACATATACTAGCATGATCCATGGATATTCCACTTTGGGCAGGTGGAAGGAGGCAACTAAAATGTTCAGAGAAATGACAAGCCAGGGTCTTATACCAGGTATTGTTACTTGGAACTCGTTCATGACTTCCCTTCGCAAGCATGGAAGAAGCAAGGAAGCTGCACACATTTTTGATTCCATGACCGCCAAGGGACACATACCTGATATCTACTCATACTCTATTTTGCTTCATGGTACGGCAGTGAAGGATGCTTAGTTGATATGATTAATCTATTTAATTCAATGAAACTCAACGGTATTGTACCCAACTGCCATGTTTTCAACATATTAATTGGTGCATATGCTAAATGTGGAATTATGGATGAAGCTATGCTCATATTTGCTGAAATGCGGGGACAAGGAGTGAGTCCGGATGTAGTCACCTATTTAACTGTAATAGCCACACTTTGTAGAATGGGTAGGCTGGCCGATGCTGTGGACAAATTTGATGAGATGATTGCTTTGGGAATACAACCGGACTTGCCTATTTATCGTTCCCTGATTCAAGGTTGTTGTATACATGGTGATTTGGTTAAAGCTAAGGAGTTGGTTTCTGAAATGATGAACAAAGGTATTTCTCGTCCTAGCATTGTGTTCTTCACTTCAGTAATAAACACTCTATGCAAAGAAGGAAAGGTTTTGGATGCACAAGATATCTTTGACCTGGTTATACAGATAGGTGAGAGGCCAGATGTCATTACATTTAATTCACTGATTGACGGGTATGGCTTAGTCGGCAAGATGGATAAAGCACTAGGAGTACTTGATGCGATGGAATCAGTTGGCATTGAGCCTGATGTTGTTACTTATAATACTCTTCTTGATGGCTATTGTAAAAATGGAAGGGTCAATGATGGTTTTGCTCTATTCAGACAAATGTCATGTATGAGAGTTAAACCTGACACTGTTACATATGGCATCATACTGGATGGGCTATTTCATGCTGGGAGAACTGATGATGCAAAGAAAATTTTCCATGAGATGATCGAAAGTGGAATAACAGTCGACATTTCCATATACAATATAATTCTTGGAGGACTTTGTAAAAATAATTGCGCCATCGAAGCAATCGCCCTGTTCCAGAAATTAGGTGCTATGAATGTGAAGTTCAATATTGCAATACTCAATACCATGATTAATGCAATGTTCAAGGTTCGTAGAAGAGAAGACGCTATGGATTTGTTTGCTGCAATATCAGCCAATGGGTTGGTAGCTAATGCTTCTACTTACAACATGATGATAATAAATCTTCTAAAAGAAGGATCAGTGGAAAAGGCCGACAAGATGTTTTCATTAATGGAGAAGAGTTGTTTTGCTCCCAGCTCCCATCTGTTAAATGATATCATCAGAATGTTGTTAGAAAAAGGTCAGATCGCCAAGGCTGGATATTATTTGTCTAAAGTTGATGGGAAGAGCATCTCACTTGAAGCTTCAACTACTTCATTGATGTTCTCTCTCTTTTCAAGGAAAGGGAAATATCAGGAGGACCTGAAATTGCTCCCTGCAAAGTATCATTTTTTGATGAATTTGGTTGAGTAATTGATAAATTTGCATATGTGATTAAGTTCTCACATGGCATAGTTGAGGCTTTACTTGCTATAAGGCCTCCTGTCGACATAAGAAAGCCAAACTGCCTGCTTGTAGAAATTAGACCCTTCACTATTTCGTTGAGTTCATTTTGTCGTTTGTCAAGACCACCACAATGTGAACTTCTATGAATCTTTAATCTTTGATGGGCGAGTAAAGGTAGACCAAGCAGTCTTAACACGACTATTGGAGTTTTAGGGGTCATGGATTCTGATGGCGATTGGGGAAGGTAAATGCTGTAATACAATCTTTTCTAGCAGCCACCTGGGATTAATGAATCTCTCTAGAACAGTTACTTTCCTTCATTTATTTTTAGCAAAGTCATTCTCAGTGATCTGCTATATATGCAAGTGTGTATTCACTTTCAGTTTGACAACTCTGTTATGTATGTTAAGGCAAATGGGTCTGGAAGACAGGTTGAGGCTGCTGCTGCTATATTCACTTAACGGATCTACGAGTTCATGCAAGAGGCTCCTGTAGTCTATGCTGTCAGTTGCACTAGTGGATCTTGTTGCACACATGTGAGAAAAGTATTTCCAGTATGATTTCTTTCTGCATTAGTTCATTGAAGATTCAGCTATTTTCCTCATGATGTAGGTGAAGGTATGGCCAAGGATTCCGCTTCAGTTTGAAGGACACTAATACTACTTCGATTGGCAGAAGAGAATGAATGAAAACATTTGCTCGATGAAAACGTCTGGCTCTCATACGCTGCGGTGCACATTCCTCTGAAGTTATGGTGCCCTCAGATCTACGTATTGCGCTGCTACAGTAAGGTTTCCAACTTCCAAAGATCAAAACTGCAACCTCTACCTTCTCCGTTCATTTTTTCTCATCCTGTTCTGCCTGATGACGTGCTATTGCAGATCAGAACCGCACTCTCACAGAGCGGAGATGTCACCGCAGGCTTGCATCGATGCACCAGGCTTACTTCTCCGCTTCAGGTACACAGATACCTCTTTCTTCCTCCTTTTCCTCTTCCTCTCAGCTCCTGTTTGCCTTGCACAATCTGAAAATAGTTGAAAGCGACTCATTCTCATTTTCTTGCTCAATCTTGGATGAACACCGTCACCTAGATGTAAACCAATCGTGTCATTGATATGTTCACTGTCATGTCTGTGGCACTAAACAGCTAAAGAAGAACATCAAGCGTCATCAGCGAATGCATGAAAGTTCATGTACGTGTCACTGAGAGGATTAAATGGCACTTTTAGAATTGCAAAGACTCATGTTGGACATCAAAGTAACGTGTGTTTTGCAATCTTACATGTTGGCTTTTTTCACTGATGTGTTCTGGTGCAATAAATTGCAAAGGTGCTCTGTTTTTCATTCTCGATAACTTTGAATTTCAGATATCCAATTTGGACTAGCATATTAAGGCAGTTCATGAGCAGAGTAGACCCTTCATCTGTGGATTTTCTGGATGTGGCATGAAGTTCTCGTACAAGCATGTAAGGAACAATCATGAGAAATCTAGTGCTCATGCACACATTGAGGTAATCCACAAAACAACCGCTCCCATATGCATCACATGTTTTACCTCCTGTACTACTAACCCATGCCTTTTTAACTACTAGCTAAATGCATGACCAAATCTTTGAATGTTAAAGCTAGTGCCTTGCTATAAATTTTGGTATTGCACGAGTTGTTTAAACGCTCGTGTCATCGAATAGAAAATCTTGAAATAAATTAATATCTCAAAATAAAAATCAATCAAATCAAATAATCAAAAGATCATGATAGGTGCCCCTAATTTGTGCAAATAAATTAGTATCTCAAAATATAATTCTATCAGCTCAACTAATCAAAATATCATGATACATGCAACTACTACATATTGTATGATAATTGCGGTAATTTAAATGTATTCACAGCATGAGAAGTAATCTTTTATGATGAACAGACCACCACCAACCCAGTAAAGGTACTAGGAACTTACTTTTTACACTAGGATATTCACAGCTTTCCTTTCCATCAAATCTTTGCACGTCAATTTCGTGGAGGCAGACGAGCAAGAGAAGCACATTTCTGTCGAAATTTTTATGCGAAAGAGGGTAGGTGCTCCTGATGACACGCCTGATTACGATAACGGAACTGGGTATCTGAGATGGCTTATGTCAGGTTGATTTGTCCTGAACCGGAGGGGATTATAGAAAGATGTCTGTTTTTCGGGATGGTTGAGCATGCTTCTGTACTGCTGCTGCTGATGTTCATTTATGTATAGCTGAAGTAAATAGAATGGCAAGAACAGCATCAGCATGTAATGTCAGCTAAGATAGTAAAATTGGCCAGCAAGTCCTTTTTTTCTGTTTCAAATCGACCCACAGGTATATGAAATATGAACCAATGAAATGATATTTTCGCTTAGTAACGAGGAAAGCCAATCATGCTATCTGATCTGTTTTTTTTAACTGAAAGAAGAGTTTCCGTTAAGCCACGAGTGCAGTGATCTTGTTGGCTACCAAATGGGATACAAAATCCAGAGCATGCTCAATCCACACAGAGACTGGAATGCTCGTGCGAATGGCCAAACTGAGAAATGGCATGAGAAATCTTATTACAATCATGGCGACAAAAAATAAACTCATAAACATCGTTGAAGTTTGGAATGCAAGAAGTTCTAGCTTACACAAGATGAACACCGAGATGAGAGAGATCATATGCCCTAGTCGATTCACAATAACCGAGTCTGAATCCACAAATGTGCTGAGTGGTTTGAGTGATGTTTTTCGCAAACATGTTGAGCAAATGTCTTGTAGAAAAAAACCCTGGTTAAATTGTGACTTCCACTCACGATCTAGTCCAATGTTTAATATTGGTGGCAAAACCAATTCGGTCTAAAACCTAACCCTAGCATCAAATTCCCCATTTCCCCCTCTTCTTCCTCGCTCATGTTCTCAATCATGGCAACATTGGCTCCTTCTTCATCACAGTCCCCTTGATATAAAAAATTTCGTTGTTTTTCATATGGTGTAATTAAACAAACATTGATAAAGATTTAATTACAAAACCACTAAGAAAAGGCAACTCTTTTGCTATTTAACAATGTAGGATTTAGGTGGGCACGCCAAATAGGGATCATTTTAAGATACTTTGCTAGAGTGAAGTTTTTTTTTCAGCTCAAGATTTTTCTCTCTCCTCTCCCTAAAAGGCTGCACGGACTCAAAATATGGGGACTGCTGGGTATGCTCTAAATAAGCCCTAGGTTCCCTCAAAAAGAGAAAAATAAACCTTAGGTTAAAATGAAATGAAGAAATACCTCAGGCATTGCAAGCTGTAGTGTACTTGAAAACTAGACAAATACGCCTATATTTTGCATTGCTTCCTTGCGCCTAGGAGGAGAGTAATCACACAAACAAATAGGATGCACAGTGGGATGTTACCATGGGGAAAGAGTTGGAATAGATCTGCCAAGTCATCTTAATTACATCTCAAAATACCTGACATCCAGAAAATCATCCTGATCCGGGCCTTTTATTGTGTACAATTGTAACATTACCATGCGATATCTATATGTTAACTTACCCTCCAGTGTTGAACCTATAATATCTATGATTCACACACTCTACAGTAACATACACAGCATTACTCATCGATTCTACTCTAACTATATATGTGTATATATATTAGCTTAATCCTGGAGTTGTGGGCAGGAGCAAAGAAGCAGTCATGTCCATCAGTGGGGTATAGGCTTGAAGTGAGGCCTGGAAAACGCTGGAGTCGGGTCGTAGCGACCATAGTCGTTTGTCTTCACCATGAGGTTCCTCGGATGGCTGCCTAGAACTCTTGTTCCCTCTTTGGATGCAGCGTTGTAATGGTCCTGAGAATTATGCGCGCAGGATGAGAACAGTATAAGAATCTATCATGTAAAGACAGTTCCATGTAGTGTATGTGCCTGCTATATGCACAAGAAGCATTTTTCTCAAGAACAGATCATTAGCTCTCAAGAACTCTGCTCTTGTGCAGGGCCCAAATGGCTACTGGAGTAGATTATCATACCTTTTGAGTATTTCCTTCCGCCAGCTCCCTCCCTCCTACAAGGACAACAACATAAGATTAAAGCTCCAAAGGAAACAGTTTTGTTTCTGAACATCAATCTTCCTTTTAATGTAAACCCACAGAAAACAGAGTATTGTTCTAGAAAACCTAAACAACCGGAACAGGGGAAACCAACCTGCAGCACAAACCGAAAAGATGACCAGCAGAAGTAGTATAGTAACAACTGAGACTCCATCAAATTTCTTGAAGCTCATCTCCTTCTTCTTTCTCTCACTCTTTCTGAACCCAGGTGATTCTCTAACACATATACCTCGAACTGAACAGTACGTATATATGGTTTATATAGATAGCCGACGAAATGATGAGTGCGTCCAAAATTCTTTCTCCTCACAATAACGGACATCGAAAGGTGGATAACGAGGAGCACTTTGTCTCCATAGTTTCCGAGTGTGCAAGCACGCGCAAGTGCGTGCTAGTGCGCTGCTAATATATGGTATAGGCGAACAAAAGGAACAGATTAGGCGTTAGTGGAACCACTGATTGATTGCTCTGCTTGTTTGCCGACCTCTGCTCCTTGCCACCAGGCTCTAGCGGTAGACAAGGAGAACCACTTGGCTGGGAGCACCATGCCGCCATGTAAAGGGTTTGCATAAATAAACAAACAAACTGTCCTGTGGTTTCCGAGTCAGTCTGCAGAACGAATTAGTGATATGGACTGCACTGCGCGCCAAAGCAGCTTCTTTGTACCAAACACTGAATAATTAGGTGCATGACCAACCATGATTCTGGGACTTAGCGGTCGCTCATACCACAAGACGAGGACTCTAATAGAAAGATCTTCAAGTCGATCAACCTTCTTTCTCAAAAAAAAAAAAAAAAATCGATCCACCTTGGCAGTACCTAAGAAACGGGTTTAACATTTTTTTTTGAGTCTAAGAAACGGGTTTAACAATGTAGAGAAAAGGCACCCATTATGGGTTCCGGGCCTGTCAATGGGCTCCAACAGGCGGAGACAAAAAAAAACATTGACGGCCACAGGCGTGTCAACCGAGCTGACCAGCTCGGACCTAAGTGTTCCTAAAAAAATAAGGTAGTGATGGGTACGCTACCGCCACCCGCTCCGATGGAGGTTAGGTTTTCACTCAGAAATTTTAGGAACATTCTTGTCGATCGGGATTAAACTCCACGATGACAAACAAGACGGAGAGTAACGCCCGAAAGCGCGGCCGTCGTCGGCACCAACCGAAGTTCGTGCATAAATTTCAATCCGACCGCAAGCAAAAGGAGCAGCAGCTAAGAAGTGTGATTCCGCTGCCGACAACCGAGCTCCCCGCTCCCTGCCATCACATGCCGGAACCCAGTGGCACCCCACGTCACGGTGGACGTCGTTGCAACGTCGACATTATCTTGGGAATGTTGCCCAACTCCCTCATCCCACCACCACCGCACCAAGAAAACCTAGAGCGCAACAAGCCGAACCGCCTCCTACAACAACCATTGTGGCCGGCCACGGCCACCATGGATGTCCAACACCTGTATCAAATCATAGACCCACCTCCTTGCGCCAACACCAACACCCCTTCTGGTGCAAAAAGGCCCTGCTCGGCAACCGGCTGCACCCAACACCTTGTCAATGCCGGCCGGACCACCATGTGCCCCAAGCGCCACCGCCGAGCCTAGCGTGACTAGCACCGCCATGGGAGAAGAGACGGAGGGAGGTCCACCGGCCGCACCGAGCTAGCCCGAGAAGCCACGCGGGAGAGTATGGCCCTAGTAGTCATGGATCACGAGTGATATTTATTTCTTCCGAGATGGTGGCCATTTAAATTAGGATTCTTAAATTTGATTTGGAGGATCGTATCACATATGATCCCCCCCCTCCCCTGGTTATGAAAAACAATTCTATGAAAAGTCGAGTTGTTGGTATGATTCTGGTGAAATACACAATCATGTATTTTCTTTTTGTAAAATTAGTGAGAATTCTAAAATCATGGAGCCAACCTTTTAGTTTTTTTATTCCGACGATTTTTCGGGATGCCACAAATCAATTAGGTCCTACTCCTATATCGGCCTCCTTGTAATACGGTAATACCAACATAGAAATTGATCCCTCTGATTCTAAAAATCTGTCGCAATGTACTGTCACTTTGTACGTGCTCTGGTGTTTTTTCACGACATTTAAAACGGGGAGTACATAACTTTTGACAGGGGAGGGTAAATAGAATTCGCGTGACAGGAAAATGGGACCCACTCAAGAAACACACCAAACTCTCCACTGCGCAGGAACAATCCTCAAACGCCATGTCCGGCTCCGGCATCCACCTCCGCCGCCGCCGTCGTCGCTCCACCTAGAAGTTTTCCGGCATTCTCCTCCCCCTCCGCCTCTCCTCGGGCTCCATCTCGCCGAATTCCTGCCTCCGTCACTCCACCTCCACCACGCCAATGTCACGCCTCCGTCACTCAACCTCCACCACGCCGATGTCACGCCTCCGCCTCCTCCCCCGCCGCAGCTCCACCTCCACCTCCACCTCGCCTCCCTCACGCTCCTGGTCTCCCCAAGCCGCCTTTGCCGTGGCCACAGAGAGCGCCCGTGCCGGGACGCTCAGCCCGGAAGATGCACACAACCTGTTCGACGAATTGCTGCTGCAGGCCACCCCGGTCCAGGAGCGCTCTCTGAACGACTTCCTTGCTGCGCTCGCCCGTGCTCCGGCCTACGACGACCGCAGAAGCGCCCCGCTCTCGGCGTCACTCTCTTCAACCGCATGCGCCGACAAGAAGCTGGCTCGCAGGTGGCGCTGCCCACGGTCTGCACCTACAACATCATCATGGACTGCTGCTGCCACGCGCATCGCCCGGACCTTGGGCTCGCTGTCTTCGGCAGTTTACTCAGAACCGGCCTCAAGACAAACCAGATCATCGCCAACACTTTCCTCAAGTGCCTCTGCGGTGCAAAACAGACAAATGAGGCTCTAAACGTGCTGCTTCATCGGATGTCTGAGCTCAGCTGCTTGCCCGATGTGGTGAGCTATAGCACGGTCATCCATGGCTTATTTAAGGAGGGCGAAATAGGCAAGGCATGCAATCTGTTCCATGAAATGATCCATCGAGGGGTTGTTCCCAATGTGGTGACATACAACTCGGTTATTGATGCGTTGTGCAAGGCCAGAGCAACGGACAAGGCAGAGCTAGTCCTTCGGCACATGGCTGATAATGGTGTTCGACCGAATAATGTGACATATACCTGCATGATCCATGGATACTCCACGTCAGGACGGTGGATTGAGGCGGCTAAAACATTGAGAGAAATGACAAGCCGAGGTCTTAGACCAGATAAGTTTACTTGCAACTCGTTCATGACTTCCCTTTGCAAGCATGGAAGAAGCAAAGAAGCTGCAGAAATTTTGAGTCCATGACCGCCAAGGGACACATACCTGATATCTACTCATACTCTATTTTGCTTCATGGATATGCCAGTGAAGGATCCTTTGTTGATATGATTAATCTCTTTAATTCAATGAAACACAACGGTATTATACCCAACTGCCATGTTTTCAGTATACTAATTGGTGCATATGCTAAATGTGGAATGATGGATGAAGCTATGCTCATATTTGCCGAAATGCGGGCACAAGGAGTTAGTCCGGATGTAGTCACCTATTTAGCTGTAATAGCCACATTTTGTAGAATGGGTAGGCTGGCCGATGCTATGGATAAATTCAATGAGATGATTGCTTTGGGAATACAACCGAACAATGCTGTTTATTGCTCCCTAATTCAAAGTTGTTGTATACATGGTGATTTGGTTAAAGTGAAAGAGTTGGTTTCTGAAATGATGAACAAAGGTATTCCTCGTCCTAACGTCGTGTTCTTCACTTCAGTTATAAACAATTTATGCAAAGAAGGGTTATGGATGCACAAGATATCTTTGACCTGGTTATACAGATAGGTGAGAGGCCAGATGTCATTATATTTAATTCACTGATTGATGGGTATGGCTTAGTTGGCAAGATGGATAAAGCACTTGGAGTACTTGATGCCATGGAATCAGTTGGGATTGAGCCTGATGTTGTTACTTATAATACTCTTCTTGATGGCTATTGTAAAAATGGAAGGGTCAATGATGGTTTTGCTCTATTCAGACAAATGTCATGTAAGAGAGTTAGACCTGACACTGTTACATATGGCATCATACTGCATGGGCTATTTCATGCTGGTAGAACTGTTGACGCAAAGAAAGAATTTCATGAGATGATCAAAAGTGGAATAACAGTGGACATTTTCATATACAATATAATTCTTGGGGGACTTTGTAGAAACAATTGTGTTGTCGAAGCAATCGCCCTGTTCCAGAAATTAGGTGCAATGAATGTGAACTTCAATATTGCAACACTCAATACCATGATCAATGCAATGTTCAAGGTTCGTAGAAGAGAAGAAGCTCTGGATTTGTTTGCTGGAATATCAGCCAGGGGGGTTGTAGCTAATGCTTTTACATACAACATAATGATAATAAACCTTCTAAAAGAAGGATCAGTGGAAGAAGCCGACAAGATGTTTTCATCAATGGAGAAGAGTGGTTGCGCCCCCAGCTCTCATCTGTTAAATGATATTATCAGAATGTTGTTGGAAAAAGGTGAGATTGCCAAGGCTGGATATTATTTGTCTAAAGTTGATGAAAAGAGCATCTCACTTGAAGCTTCAACTACTTCATTGATGTTCTCTCTCTTCTCAAGGAAAGGGAAATATCAGGAGGACCTGAAATTGCTCCTTCAAATATCATTTTTTTAATGAATTTGGTTGAGTAAATGATAAATTTGCATATGTGATTGAGTTCTCAGATGGCATGGTTGAGTTTTTACTTGCTATAAAGCCTCCTACCCACATAAGAAGCCAAACTGCCTACTTGTAAAAATTAGATCTTTCACTATTTTGTCGTGTTTATTTTGTGGTGTCTATGAATCTTTTAATCTCGATGGGAGAGTAAAAGTAGACCAAGCAGTCTAACACGAGTACATGACTAGTTGGAGTTTTATGGGGTCATGGATTCGGATGGCGATTGGGGAAGGTAAGCACAATGAATAGTAATAAGATATTTTCTAGCAGCCACCTGAGATTTTTTTATCTCTCTAAAATAGTCACTTCCCTTCATATAAATATATTTTAGCGAAGTCATTCTCCGTGATCTGCTATGTATGCAAGTGTGTATTCACTTTTAGTTTTGCAACTCTGGTATGTATGTCAGGGCAAATGGGCCTGAAGAACAAATGTTTGAGGCTCCTGTACTCTATGCTGTCAGTTGCACTAGTGGAGCTTGTTGCATACATGTGAGGAAAGTAATTCCAGTATGATTTCTTTCTGCGTTAGTTCATTGAAGATTCAACTATTTTTCGTCATGATGTAGGTGAAGGTATGACCAAGAATTCCATTTCCGCGTGCAGGACACTAACACTACATCGATTGGCAGAAGAAAATGGATCACAACATTTGCTCGATGAAAACTTCTGGCTCTCGTACACTGCGGTGTACATTACTCTGTAGTTATAGTGCCTTTAGATCTATGTATTGCTCTGCCACGGTAAGTTTTCCAGCTTCCAAAGATCCAAGCTGCAACCTGAACTTTCTCCATTCATTTTTTTTCATTGCCGCTGCTTGACGTGCTATTGCAGATCAGAACCGCTCTCTCAGAGAGGAGATGCAACCGCAGACTTGTATCGATGCACCGGGCTTACTTCTCCGCTTCAGGTGCATACATAATCTTTCTTTCTTCCTCCTTTCCATCTTCCGATCTCAGCTCCGTTTTCCTTGCACATTCCGAAAATAGTTGACGGTGTCAAGCTTCATGCGCTGACCACTATTCCAAAAACCGATCTGATGGAAAGGGCCAAACAATTCACTTATACACCTCAACACCCCCTCTCACGTGTGACTCGGGGAGGGAGAGGCCAACACGTGCAACCTAAAGAGAGCGACGGCGCGCGAGTCTCAGAGGTATGGCTCAAGAGGCCTATACGTGGACAAAGAGGGGGCAGCAACAATTTTAGAACAAATTGCGCAAACCAGGACTCGAACTCGAAACCTGGCTCTGATACCATGTAAGCTTCATGCGCTGACCACTATTCCAAAAGACCGATCTGATGGAAAGGGCCAGACAATTCACTTATACACCTCAACAGACGGATCATTCTCATTTTCTTGCTCAATCTTGGATGAAGACCGTCACTTAGATGCAAACTGAGTTTGCAGAGGAATTGGGGTGGATTAGAAGGCCCTGAAGAAGGCTGCATTCTGTATGTTACAGAAACTTTAATTACATAGAAAACTTTAGTCGCATAGCTAGCTAAGCATTCAGACACATTCCTGGGTTTAATCGTTTTGTAGCAAAATTTGATGTCTACTTCAGCGCATCCTTAATTTATCAATCATTTAGTGCTGCCCTTGGTTATGCAAGAAAGTTTCTATGCTATTATTTGGCGTTACTGTTAGTAGTTTTCACTTTTCAGCTGCGTTTATATGTAACAGTGTAGTATTCAGTTGTCGGATTGCATCGTCCATTTGCTGTGAAAATTAGAACTTGTAAGAGTGTAATTTTGGATCGTCACTCATTTGTAATATTTATTCTGTACATGCAAATCCCTCTAATTAATCCTGTGACCCAGATGTTCTAAAAATTAGCATAGTACATGCCAGAATTTCGAAACCTCTTTGTTGTAGCTAATCTTGTTATTAGTGCTAGGTCTAGGTGATTAGATCATGTTTTGTTTCAGTTGAGTTTCATGGACGCGAGGCTGTGGCAATGTGTGCACGAGATGTGATTTGTACACATGCAAAGCTAGTAGTATTAGTTAGTTGCAAGCCTAGTTAGTAGGATGCTGTTAGTTAGGCCGAGTCGTGTGGCTGTTCCCATCAGTTAGTGGACCGAGAGTTAGGGATCAAGCATTTGTGGGCTTGACCAAGTGTGTGTGCGTGCACTATTTATAGCCTTGTAACCAGCTTGTTATGTGTGGCATGAGAAATAGAGAAGGAGAGAACGCTCTGGCTAAGAGGCGTCAGCCGAGCACCAAATTCCTGCGTGTGCGTTTGTTCTTGTGTCCACCACCGTATGTGTTAATCCTTGGGCAAAGCTATCACTCTTGCTAATTAACCTTTAATTGACTATTTAGCTTATAGTGCTATTTTTTTATCTTGCAGAAAAATCTGAAATTTCACTGGTTTTTGCATCGGCCGTTGAGAACAAGCCAAGCCAAAAGAGCGATAATAACAATCCCTTAAAAAAGGAGCATAAACGAGCGATGCTACAGGGAGATATGGCCGTCAGGGCTGGTGGTCATTTTTTTTTCAGGAATCGACCCGCTCAATTACTGAAGCATCTCATGTAGATGCGGGGAGGAACCCCGCTGGTCCGCGCGCTGGATTCGTCGCCTCGCGCCGTAATCAAATACAGTAGGTCATTATCTCTCAAGAACTCTGCTCCTGAGCAGGGCTCAAATTAAATGTAATAGAGCTATGTTTTGCACAGCTTGAATAATTGGATATCGTGAGATGGGATGTACTCGTCCACTGGCCAGATAGAGTTCCGAAGTTGACAACTACAGCTAAATCGCCAAAGCTGGATGCATTAGAGATGTATACACGTGGAAGAGATGTTGCAGTGGGTGGCTAGACATATGGCTTCATTGGCCAATTCAAAGCTGCTCAACCTTGAGTACAGTACACAAACAACCTCGTGTAGTAGATAGAGTGAAGTGGTGGAGTGCAAAGAAAAATGGATCCATTCTGAATTCCCTGAAGATTAGCAGTAACGGAGCTATATGGTTTAAGGTCAGGTGTAAGAGGGCTATGTGCGTGTTTTGCACAGGCACAGCTTCAGTTATTGGATACTGTAAAATGGGATGCGCTCCTCCACTGGCCAGATAGAGAGTTCCAAAGCTTGGTATGACCTTTTTTTTCATGGATTTGTTTATCTGCAATAAGTTGTAAAACTCCTTTGTTTTTCATCCTTAACTTTGAACTTTAGAAATCCAATTTGGGCGAGCGTATTAAGGCAGTATGTAATGTCAGATAAGATAGCAAAATTGGCCAGCTGCAAGTCCTTTATTTTTTTTTTTTGAAGGGATTCACTCTGCGTATTCAACACAGAATACAAATGAAGCACAGAAACACGCAGACGAACAAGCCCAAGAAACCCAGCACAACAGCGATGCCAGAAGAACCTGAGAGGCCAATCGCTGGACCACCGCAACGCCTGGAGAAGAACCTCGTCGCCGACGACGAAACGCTGAAGAAGAAGACCCCATGCCGCCACCAACCCCGAGAGGGAGACACCCCACTCATGTAGAAGGCCGCAGGAGCCACCCGCCGCAAGCGACGGAACCGAAGGACGCTGAATGAGAACAGCCATGGCGCCTCCACCCCGCAACCACCGATCTTCCAACTTCCCCTGCACTGAGCTCCAACAAGGCCTGCCGGAGCCACCGCCGAAAACCCGTCTTGACCACATCTTCTCCCCTCGCCACCACGGCCGGCCGAAGAAAGGAGGAGCAAGACGAAGATGAAGCAGAGCGCGCTGACGGAGTCACTCCAACCGACGCCACCATGGCCGGCCGAGAAACCAGAGGAGCGCACCAAAAGTCGGCGGAGAACTCCGAAATCCCACAGAAGCTGCTCCTATACAGGCGCAGAGGCGAGGAAGAACTCCCCACCACGCTCCTGTACAAGCTCCATGTCCTCACGTCGACGCCAGAGCACACGTCGCCGCACCAGCGAGGACCAAGCACAAAATCCACCTCGCGGTGGCCGCCGCCGGAGCGACCAGCACGATTGGAACACCAGCTCATCAATCCAGCACCTGCCGCCGCCAAGCCGGTCGACATAAGCCGAAAAGGAGCAACTTATTCCCCGCCGCCGCCGCCACCGTTGAAGACCGAAGCGCCGGACGAGCAGGAACCCTAACAGCTAGACTAGGCAACCCTACTCTACTGTACACAGATCCAGCCGACGATTTGGACCCCCTCCCCCCGCCGACGGCACAGCGGCCGACGGACAGGAGGAGGGCGGCGGAATCGCCGGCGGAAGCACAGTCGCCTTCCGGTTCTCCTTCGATTTACTGTAGAAGGGAGAGGGGAACGGGAGCGAAGACTTTGCAAGTCCTTTATTTCCGTTACCAAATAGACCCACCAGTTCACGCAGAGATCGGCATGCTCGCCCGGTGGCCAAGTCGAGCAATGGCATGGGCAACCTTATTACAGTCACGACAACAAAAGATAAAGTCTTCTAGCTTCATGAAGAGCCCTCGTCTTCAAAGTGCGGACCTGTGTTCTCCAGGACGTGTTTGTTTTTCACAATAAGCTTCTGGGCGTGTTAACGGGCTGTTTCTAGGCCGAACTGAGGTACTAAGGCCCGTGTTCCCATCAGATTCTTGTCCGCAGCCCTAAAAAAATCAGAGTCTTGTCCGCGTAAGGGGCACGCGTGTCTAGGAGAGGGTCCTACACGTCAGCCAGCCTGCGAGGAGACAAATCCGGAGAAAATAAAGCAAAAGAGTCAGCCGTCTTCTTCTTCTTCTTCTTCCCCAAACCAATCCCGTCCCCTCCCCTGCTGTTTCAACTTTCAACCCAAATCCAGCGCTAGGACAAGAGGCGAGATGACGGTGGAGAAGGTGGACGCGACGCTGGCCGACTTCGACGCCCACTTCGCCACCCTCTCCTCCTCCTCCTCCAAGCCCGGCGCCGTGAAGCTGCTCCTCTTCCTCGCCGACCGCGACCCCTCCTCCGACCTCACCTGGTGCCCCGGTACGCCGCCGCTCCCTCCCTCAACCCCCATCTCCCTCCCTCCCCCACTCTCGTCCTCCGGCTTCTAATTAACCCGGGCCAACCAATCTGAAAACCAGACTGCAACTTGGCGGAGCCGGTGATCTACTCCAAGCTGGAGTCGCTGGGCAGGGACGTGCTGCTCCTGCGCGCCTTCGTCAGCGACAAGCCCATCTGGCGGGACCCCGCGCACCCCTGGAGGGTCGACCCGCGGTTCCAACTCAAGGGCGTGCCCACGCTGCTGCGCTGGGACGGCCTCGCGGGCGCCGCCAAGGGGAGGCTCGAGGACGACGAGGCCGGGTCGCCGACAAGATCGACGCCCTGCTCCTCGATGCTTGACTGCCTGAGTGATGATTGCGCCGTGGGGGTGACTTGCTAGCACACAGTTTCAGTTGATCCATAACTCATGAACGGATGAACCTACCTGCTGCAGAAATAAATAAAATACATGGAATTTGGTGGTGATCAACTTCCGTGTGGAAGTACTCCATGTTCCAGAAGCAATTTCCTGCTGCCGCTGGTTACTATAGTTGAATAAGCAGTGACAGAATCTGAGGGAACCCACCTGGGGTGAAATCAGCTTTGATAATGGGCGCCATCGTCTTGAGATTCGTTTTGATTTGCTGGCCCCTATGATACCTTCTGAGTTGATGAAAAGATTTCGCTTTAACAATCCCTCTCCTTCTCTCGTCTAGGTATGCTTCAAATCCATGGCGCTAGTCCTTGACGTTGTTGTCATCGTCGAGCAACTCCACCGAGAACTTGTATGTAAAGTGTGAGTGTGCATGTAATCCCGTGCACCGACAACTCGTTGTCCCATGATGTGACGACCCAACTAGTGGCAACACACCAAATAGCATAGATTCGTCGGGGATACACCCAGATACAAGATCTGGTTCAGAGATTCAGAGTTGTTGGGAGGAGGAGAAGCATATCGAGAGAGGGGAGGTTACACACGCAACAAGCGCAATGATCATCGATACCGACCAAGTCCTAGCTCACGCGTATAAGATGGAGCCCTGTCGTAGTCGTTGCTGGCTTCACTTGTTCTCCGGGCTTGGGCTGTTGCTGGGCAGGCGGCCCATGTCAGCAGTCCTGACATTCCCCTCGTCTTGAAGAACTGCTTGACCCCAAGCAGGTGCATTAGGGTAATCTTGCATTAGCCGTTGCTTGTTCTCCCAAGTCAACCAAGAGTTCGGAAGGCCATCCCATTGAACCTGAACCAACTCAACAGTCGAGTTACCTGAAACGATACTTTTAGAATCCATTACCTGAAGAGGAAGATGAGCAACATCCAGCAAGGCGCACTGGGATGGAAGATCTTGCTGAACTACTATATTTGCAGGCAATGCCTTCTTCAGTAAAGACACATGAACAACTAGGTGAATTTTGCTTCCTGTGGGCAGTTCCAACTTGTACGCCACAACACCCACACGTTTCAGCACAGTATAAGGACCAAAGAACTTGTAACTGAGCTTCTGATTACTCCGCCTCGCCACAGAAACTTGAACATAGGGCTGAAGCTTGAGGTACACTTTATCACCAACCTCGAAATGACGCTCAACCCGTTTCTTATCAGCCTGGCTTTTCATTCTCTGCTGAGCTCGCAGTAGCTGTTGCTGGATAAGGTGTTGCATATCCTCCTTATCCTTCAACCAGGACTCCAAATCTGGAACAATATCAGTTCTAGCATCTTGAATACCAGTGTGTTTCGGTTTATAACCATAGAGCACTTCAAAGGGGCATCTACCCAAGGCAGAATGGAACGTCGTGTTGTACCAGAATTTAGCCAACGCAAGCCATTTGGACCATTTGCTTGGACAAGCCTGACTCATGCATCTCAGATATGTTTCCATACATTGATTCAACCGCTCTGTCTGGCCATCAGTCTGCGGGTGATAACTGGAACTCATATTCAAGGTAGTGTCAGTGAGTTTGAACAGCTGTTGCCACAGTGCACTAGTGAAAACCTTGTCTCTGTCGGAAATGATGACTGACGGCAGGCCATGTAACTTATAGACATGATCTACATAGAGTTGAGCCACTGACAGTGCTGAGTAAGGATGTGTAAGAGGGATAAAGTGAGCATACTTGGTGAACTTGTCAATGATCACCAGAATAGTGTCGTATTTGGTTGATTTAGGTAATCCTTCCACAAAGTCCAGACTGACAATTTCCCAAGCTCTACTAGGAATTGGTAGAGGTTGCAGTAATCCTGGAGTACCCACATGTTCAGCTTTAGCTTGCTGACACACAGCACAATGCGCCACATAATGTTGTACATCCTTCTTGAGATTTGTCCAATAAAATAATGCCTTGATCTTGTGATAAGTTGCAGTCATTCCACTGTGACCACCAACACCACTGTCATGTAATGCGAGTAGACTGCTTTCTTGGCATCTGCATGATTGCCCAACCAAATTCTGTTGTTGAACTTGATAACTCCATCATGTAAGGAGTATCCCTGAGCATCTGGACTAGCCAGACTCAGTTGCTGAAGCAACTCTTTGGCTTGTGGATCTTGTAAGTAACTTTCTGTAACAATCTCAAGCCATCTTGGCTTGCTGACAGATATAGCATGTATCTCTTGTGATGGCTGACATCGAGACAACGCATCCGCAGCTGTATTCTCTGTACCCAGTTTATACTTCACTTGATATTGAAGTCCCAACAATTTGCAGAAAGCTTTATGCTGGATTGAATTTGTGAGTTGTTGTGTTTCCAAATGAACTAAACTCTTATGATCCGTGTATATGGTAAACATCCTGTGCTGCAGGTATTGCTTCCACTTCTCCACTGCCATGATCAAAGCAAGGCATTCTTTCTCATATGTTGACAGTGCTTGAGATTTAGGACACAAGGCTTTACTGAGGTAAGCTATCGGATGTCCCTTCTGCGACAACACTGCACCAATGCCTACACCAGAGGCATCTGTATGCACATCAAAGTTGGACTGAAAATCTGGTAAAGCTAAGACAGGAGCCTGAGACAAAGCCTTTTTGAGAGCTAAGAAAGCATCATTGGCAATAGAAGTCCAAAGAAATTGAACATTCTTTTTAAGCAATTCTGTGAGAGGCCTACTAATGATTCCATAATTTTCAATGAACTTACGGTAGTAGCCTGCAAAACCCAGCACTTGGCGCAACTGCTTCACAGTGGTCGGTGTAGGCCAATTGTAGTGACCCAGCACACCACTGCATGTTGTAGTGTACAAGTCGTTGACATAATACTCACGAAAGGATCATTTCGTAAATATTATATCCTTCAGAGTAGTACAACATAAACATAGCCAGTCCAAGGTAACACTATAGGATTACAACACTATTCAATACAAAATCTCGAGAACCTCCTTTACAAACAGAAGTAGGTCTCATGCAAATGAAACTCCCGAAAGATTCAAGTCGTAGCACAAAGCTGGATATCAGCTCTACTTCTAACTCCTAATCCACTACTGCCGTTGTCACAGCCCTAATCTATCCATCTGTAATATCTTTGTCTGGAGTAGTGCTCCTCCTTCCTATAAACCTTGTCTTCTCCGCAGGCATTATTGGCGTCGTGTCCACCATTGCACTGTTGTCGCCACTCCTCCTTTGGCAAATTAGAGGTTGACTCCTTCAGGCTCCACCAGGATGATTTGACTCCTTGTTGAAGATTTCACCAACATCGCTATGGATTCCTGTCCTTCCTCTGCCGTCTCCAGTAATCTAAGCAGGGGTCATCGGAGGAAAGGGTGAGCAACACGAGCGTTACTGATGACTCCCAAGTGCAGGAGATCAATTGTAGTACCTTTCGAATAGAAAAGGTTGTCGAACCCACGAGGAGCTGAAGGTATTGGTTAGTAGTAATGATAAATAAAACAGTGAAAGATGCAAGTGTTTTTAGGATTTTCGGTTGTATAATTGCAGATGGTATATGTAGTAGCAGGTGGTAGTAACAATGGCAGCAAGCAAACAGGCAGCAAAACTGAGAGTAAACGGTGATTCAATGCTTGGAAACAAGGCCTAGGGATCATACTTTCACTAGTGGTATCTCTCAACACGTTAGCACAACTGAACGCAAATAAATGCTACTCGGGATTATTCTTCTTCTTGATGAAACAAGAGTACTATGTGTAGGGCTACAAAAGCACGCCTCAAAGTCCGAGTAAACAAACACCACAATTCCGCAAAGAATAAGACATGACAAATATCTAAATTATTCATAGAGTCACACACAAGTACCCACACTGTCATCTTGATACCGTGTTGTCACAATGACTCCGGAAACTAGATAAATTCACTTGAGTAGCATAAACATTACATATGAATTCAGCGGTACGTACTAACAATGTTCATGATCACATAAAGATCACACCATGGGAGAGAGATGTATACCACATAGCTACCGTACGAGCCCTCAGCCCCGAGGGAAACTGCTCACACATGGTCATGGTGATGAGGAGCTTGATGGAGAGGTTGATGAAGAGGTGCAGCCCGGAGTGGAGACGGAAGCCCGCAGCAGCCACGGCGCGGCGGAGGCGGCCCGTGGAGGAGACGGCGCGGCAGCGGCGGCGTGATGGCGTGGCGGCGGCGGCTGCAGCCTGAGGATGCGGCGGCTGCTGCCCTTGACGGCGCGGCGGCAGCCCTCGGCGGCGGTGGCTGCTGCCCTTGGCGGCCACGGCGGCAGCCCTTGGAGGCGGCGGCTGCCCTTGGTGATGGAGATGGAGTTGAAGAGGTTCTCCTCCCCAAGATGGCTGCTGGGGAGGAGGAAAATTCGTGGTATGGGGCTCCTCCCACGACCTAGGGTTTCCTCCCTTATATAGACTCTCGGATTTCCGTCCTCCCATCTAGGGCTGCAGTAAATCGAGAATATCTCTGCTGTCCGGACTCGGAATTGGGCGAATTTTAATTCTAGATCGATTCGCGCGAAATTTCCTGCAACTTTCCTTTCGGGGAGACTTCCGTTTGACGCCGTCTTGGGCCCGTAACGTGACCATCTTTGAAAAACGTTTCCAGACAGATTTCAGGAAAGTCCCAATTTGACTCCAACAAGGTTTCCTTTTGTATTTTTGATAATTCCTACACAACAAATAGGAAAACAAGAAGATTTTGCACTTTGGCAACTATTAGTAGGTTAATCCAATAAATGTCATAATATGATATAAAGTGTATATAAAACATGTGCCAATTGACATAAAATATGCATGAAACATCAAAAATTATAGATATGTTTTAGACGTATCAGTTACTCAACAAGTTCATACAACAGGAATAGAGTGTTTGATGCACTAGCTACCATCCATACCAAAAGGTCATGGATGAACATGCATATCTTTGTAAAACATTTTTAGGAAAAGATTCATTTTATCTTCAGAAAACTATGCCCGTCATCCATTCACAGGTGCTAGGGCCTTGAGGAGCCTCCTTTCCTGCAGCGTTCGTCGTTCCTTCCTGGAACGGGGAGTAACATGTCACATTTTTACACTCTGCAGAGGTGCGTTACTTTACCCATAAGAGATCAACGCCTTGTTGCACAACCGGGCGATTCTTTCCTGTCCACACTCTCTTTGGTATGGGGCCCAGTCGGTGATCCAAGCCATTCGCCGTGCTTCTCCAACAACCCCGCATGCCCACCCAATTCATTCATAGCAGAATAACCCCTGATACACTACCCCTCACGATAGGTACCTAGGCATCCCCTTGCAGACCAATTCATGCATAGCAGAATCACCCCTGGCTCTACCCCTCACGGTAGATACCTAGGCATCCCCTTGCAGACCATCATAGGCACCAGAGTCCGTGGGCATTACGGGGTCCCACCCATGTGCACGTAGTCTCGCAAGACCTACAGCGTACGGCTCTGGCTGCCCGTTGACATGCGAAAGGGAGAAGATCACAGATGACTTTCCCGTCCCATTCCAAGTCTCATGGTTAACGCTTCATTTACGGCGCAAGAACACTGACGGCATTGGTTATTAAGTCCTAGATAATACTTTCCCGTGCAAATGGAACCTCCACCAACCACATCATACCATGGTTCCATCTGCCAGCCAACAATATATATATATATATATATATATAGCAATTCACATCATTCGAAACTAGGTTTTACTTTTTCATGCATTGATAAACCATAGTATTTTGCATTTACTTTGATAAACATAATCAAGTAAGACATGAGCAAGAGTGAACTTGCCTTGGATAGAAATAGCAGTTCAACCCCTTCGGGTTCTAGAGTTTGCGGTAAAACCCCGAATTCTGAAAATAGCAATGTAATCCCGATATGGACTACAGGAAACTCTGACAAGATGCTATTATGCATAGTAATGAAATGCATCGCAAAATACCCCCAATCATACCCAAGCTTAACTAGGTAAAATTCATTTTAAAATGATACTTCGATAACATCGTATTAACTTGACTTAAGATTGTTTCATCACCTTTAGGTGATGTTTTTGGTGCTTAAGTTGTTAATGAGTTGAGATTAGTGAATGTTTAAGATTTTGGAATTTGATATGATTCACTTGGTCATTTTAGAATCTTATTTCTTCAAGACTTAAGTGTGTTTCACTTTTATTTAATTGATGGAGTATTTTCATGTATAAAGAGCAATTACCTATAAGTTTATCTTTTATTTAGGTATCACACTTAAAAGGAAATAAGTAAAGTAACATCATTTTATGTTTCAAAATCTTAGTTTCATAATTTTGTTTTAAATGAAGAAATAGAGATTTAAACTAATTATTAAAGATAGTAATAATAAGTGATCAAATTTTATTAAGTAAAGATTTCAATTTTAGATTATGTAAATATCCTTTTATAACTATTTTCCCTATGAAAAATATCATTTTCATAACCATTTAATGCACACAATGTAGGACATGAAATGATTATAACATATTTTCAAGTTTGAAATTTAAACATGTGAAGCATTTTAAATGAAGTTGAAATGCATCCAAAATAGCATTTCAAATAACTTCATATTTAAGATGATAAGTAAATTGTTGTTTCAATTTTAGATTGATTTAATTGTAATTGATCACACACTCAAATGATATAGATAGATATATTTTATTTTTCTTAATATTTTGGTAAATTTTTGTATTTTTATAACTTGGTGATATTATTTTAAATATATTATAAATCAAGATAAATTACTTAATATTACATAACTATATATTTAGATTTTTTAGAATTAAATTAGGTATTTTTTAACTATTTTAAAATATTACATTTCTAATTATATTGATTAAATAATTTTTTTTAATTTTCTTATTACTTTTTAGTTTATGAAATGTCCAATTTGCCCCTGGTCCAACCTGGTTGAACCAGACCAAGTCCTGGCTCGGGTCGGTGGTCAACCCGACCGAGCCACACTCTAACCGACCCCTTATTCTCTCTTTCTCTCTCCCGAGTCCCTCTGGCGTTCCTTGCCGCCACGCCGTCGCCGGCCATCCCCGGCGTGCTCCGGCCAGCTTCGCCGCCGTGCTGGGGCGGAATCGACGCGCCACCGGTCCTCCTCCTTCCCCTCCACCGATTTGTTTTTCCCAGCCCGGTGCAGCTGCGCGTGACCACACCAGAACCTAGGGTTTCGGTGTCCTTGCCGTGGCTCGGTGCAGAGTTCACCCCTGTGCCGCCGTGGAGGTGATGGCTCTGATGCACAGGAAGTCTTCCCCAAGTTGCGCCGTGGTGGCTGCGTGGGCACTGCCTCACCATGCCGCCATGGTTGCGCCTGGGCGATGAGTAAGCTCCTGTTTCACTCCTCTCTGTCTCTTCTCTCCCCTGGCCTCCGAGCCTTGCTCTGTGTTGTGTAGCATGCAGGATGATTTAAGGTTTACTGCTTGTAGGTATTGGTTCATGTTGCTGCTCTGATGGTGCTCAGAGACCATCTTGTGATGCCACTGGTATTATTGGTTGGAGATGTTGATGATACTGGTGTGTGCTACTCTGAACCCCAGGGTTCAGAGATGTGCCTCTGTTAAAAATCATGTAGTTATCACTTGTAAGCATGAGACCCAAGTCTCACTGATTATGTTGGATTTCGACATCTTTGGTTGTGCTATCCAGGTATAGGATTTGTGGTTGTGGTGCTCTTCTTAGATGGATTAGTGCCCACAAATCATGTGCTGGATCAGTGCTATCCTAGGTGCGATTCCTAGCAATATTTACTTATATGCTTTTGCCCAATTTTGTGGATTTACATCCCCTGCCTATGATGCACAGGCTGAGGCCCTGATTTATTAAGAACAGATGCTTTGCTTGATCTAAGATCCCTGTGATGAACTAGCATAGCACTTCTATGCCTATCTGAGGAAAATTCCCCATCCAAACCACATATGAGTACTTAGCCAATTTTATTTGCTAAGGAAAATTAGAGGATCAACCTCCTGGTGATTTGAGATGGTGGCTGTGGTGCTTCTTGTGGATCTGTTGCTTGCTCTCCTTGCTGGCCTGCTCCTCCTGCTCCAGCTGCTCCCTTCTAGCTCTAGCCTTCCCTCCATGCTCCAGCTTGGCATTGTGCTTCAATCCCATCTTGTTCTTGCTTTTGGCAAGGATCCAGTGGTGGATCTATTTGGTGTGAGTGATTTGTGATGATTTGAGTTCAGAACAGTGAAGAACTTGAGCTGGTGCTTGAGTGAGTGAAATAGTTGTGTTTTGCTACCTTGCTGCTACGGTATCCCTTGCTCTTATCCTTCCCTGGCTTGTTTCTTGTGCTGGTGACAGCACCGAATGTGGGAAGTGAGTGTGCTGCTTGCTTGCTTGGCTCCAAGGTTCTGTTAACCTGGAGCTTCGGCTGGTTTGATATTATCCTTCATGTGTGGTTTATTTCTGACTGCCAAGTGGATTTAGGCCAATGATGTTGTGCTGAGGCTAAAATTTGTGGATTAAGAGCAAATACTATACTTAGTCCCTTAATTATACTCGAGGATGTAATTAGCAATGCATTTCATTGCTAGACTGAGAGTTAAACTAACCTTAACCACCCGTTTGTATTTTCTGTCATTGCATTTCTTTTGTTTCGCAGGAAAACAATTATGAAGCTGAGATCAAATGAAGAAGGAAAAGATACAAGACTTTGTAGTTTAGAAATAATTGTAATTTTCTTTTTTGTAATTCAATTTGTTGTAATAAATTTGTAATGACAATATATTATTGTACTTTATCAATAAAGTTATTTGTTTGCTATTCAAGAATTCTCTAAATTGTAATATGTGTTGTAAAGGTTTAAATTATTCAAACAACTATAATTTTACTTACTTAATTATTGTTTTCTATAAATCTTATTGATTTAATTTGAATTACTTTACAAACTAATTTATTGAATATTCAAATTGAATTCAAAATTCCCACTACAAGTAAATTAACTAGAGATCATGTCGAAATTTACTTGCATTCACCTAAAATGAACTAAACCTAATTCAAGAAGATGAATGAACTCCGATCACTCCAGGTTTTTAGTTTGCAAAAAATTTGTTCGGGTTTTTCAATTGCATGCATGCAGATGCACAAATTCCTATTTCTACCCTTCGTTAGTTCCTAAATGCTGGGATATTACACCAATTGACAATAGCTTCGATCTTAGCAGGATCTGTACCCAATCCTTGTTCACTGATCACATGTCCTAAGTACTCCAACTTGGGTTGAGCAAATGAACATTTGGATAGCTTCACATATAACTGATGATGCACTAACAGCTCAAATACGAGTAAGCAATTCTTTATGCAACTGCAAGGTAGGAGTGTATATCAGAATATCATCCATGAAAATAAGAACTCCCTTGCGCAATAATTCTGCAAAGATAACATTCATTGCAGATTGAAATGTTGCAGGGGCATTCGTGAGGCGGCCAAACGACATGACTTTGAATTCCCAATGCCCATTGTGTGTCTTGAAGGCAGTTTTGTACTCTTCACCTTGTGCGAGCCTAATCTGATGATATCCACTTCTCAAGTCTAACTTGGTAAAAAATCTTGCTCCTGACAGTTCATCAAGCAATTCATCGACTATTGGTAGTGGATACTTGTTCTTCACAGTTAAGGCATTAAGATAGCGGTAGTCCACACACATGCGCCAGCCGCCATCCTTCTTCTTAACCAATATAACTGGTGAAGCATATGGACTGTTACTGGGTTGTATCACCCCTTGATTAATCATTTCAACAATCTGCTTTTCCAACTCATATTTTTGTGTTGGTGCATATCGGTATGGTTTCTTCTGAACTGGAACTGCTCCAGGGATTAAAGGGATTTTATGATCAAAGTCTCTGACTGGTGGTAGTCCTTGTGGTTCTGTGAATAATTTACCATGAGTATCTATCACTTGTTGAATTTCAGCAGGGATTGGAACTTCTTTTGTGTGCTGCTCTCTGCATTCCAACGCCACCAACTGAGCCACTGCCCCGTGTTCAATCATCAGATGTAACTCAGATCCTGATATTGCTGGGCAGTAAGAGCTATTTGCATTAATCCTCGCAATGTTAGCCTCTTTCCATCATGCATAAACCTCATCTTCTTCCTTTTCCAGTCAATGAACATTTTGCCATCATTACAAGTTTCCAGCCATTCCATGCCAAGAATCAGATCATAGCACTTGATAGGAAGAACTCGAACAGAAGTAGTGAACTTAGCGTCCTGCACTCCCCACACCAATGCTGGAATGCCTTCTGTACTTGTCATACAGTGCTATCAGCAATCGTACTTGCACTGGAGGAAGTTGAGCAATAGGCAACTGCAGCTTGACAGCCAGTTCTTTACTAACAAAATTCCCAGAACTGCCCGAATCAACCAGTATCAGCACTTGAGTCTTGCCAATGTTACCCAATAATCGCATTGTCTTCTTGCTAGTAGTACCGAATGTTGCTGCAGCTGACAAACTCATGGCCTGTTCTTTTGGTGCTTCTTTAGTTGCCACTTCAGTTATACTCTCAGAATCAGAATCACTGTCAGAGTCCATATCCAAAGCTGCACAAATTTCATCAATAACTGACAATTCAACTTGACTGGGGCATTTGTGAGTTGGACCGTATTTGCCACCACATCGAAAGCATTCACCATTTGCCTTGTTGAGCTCGTAGAGCATCCAGTTTGGACTGAACAACTTTAACAGTCTGTTTCTCTTTATCAAGGACTGCTTCAGCTGGATGAGCTCCCAATTTACCTGGACCAGCTCTGTTATGCCATTGCTTCGGCTCATAACTGAACTTCTTGTAATTCTGTTGTTGAGCTTCCTGTAAAAGGGCCAAGGATACCGCAGCATCAACCGTTCTAGGTTTGTGTAACACTATTGCAGATCTAATACCTTTCCTTAAACCTTTTGCAAACTTGGCAACAAAAAAGGTATCATCTAGAGCACTATTGTGAGCAAGTAACTGATGCATGAGGTGCTCAAATTCCCTATAATAGGTTTCCACATTACTAGTTTGTCTAATCTCTAAAGCTTTGTTCATATCAGTGTAGTATAAGTCTTTGGCGAACTTCTGACACACAGCTACAATTAAATGTGCCCAACTCTCTATATCGTGTGTGCCTCATAGTTTGCAACCACAATGCTGCAGAACCAGTAAAGTGTAGTGTGGAGTAATCTACTTTGTATTCTTCAGGAACATGAAACATGATAAAGTATTTTTCAGCTTTGTCCTTCCAAAGCTTAGGATGAGTACCATCAAACTTAGGGAAATTAGTTTTAGGCATGCGAAATTCTCTACTGTGATTATCTCTATTGTATCTATCATTCCTATGAACATGATCATGCGAATTGCCCGACTCAAATTGGTGTCTAGGAGTAAAGGGCGCACCATTGTCCAGAGCACGAGGTGTACCGTGCCCTGGTTCAGAAGTTCTTCACGGTGCCCATTTTGGCCTGGGGTGGGATTCAGAACAGTTGAGATAGTTCCTTCAAGAGACTGCACCCGAGTGATCAATCCTTCCACATTAGTTTCAATGGAGGACACCTTGTTGAGAACCACCTCATGATTCTTCAAAAGACGCTCTGTCGTGACAGAGAGCGCCTGGCAGGAACTGAGTTCTTCTCTGTGTCTCCGCCGCCTTCAACAGCCCCAACACCAGCTGATTCAACTGCGCGTTGATGTCCTTCACCGCCACAGTATTAGCCGCAATTCCCTGCTCTGCAGCACCCATCCTCACCGTCAAGTTAGGTGGACGCGCCGTCGTGTACTTCACCAAGGTCTACCGCCGCCGGATCGACAAGTACTTGCGACTGCGTTCCTCAAAGAGTACTAGCTATCAACGTTCCTTTGCAATCGACCAGATCTCCGCCTGAACCACACGAATCAGTCAATCGACAGAATTTTACCACTGGCCTAGGTTTGGCGCAGCAACCTTCGATTTCAACCGATCTATGGCCGAATTTGACACCGCCGCCGGAATCACCACCACCGCACTGCGCTAGAGTAGCAGCTGCACACCGACGCCGCGAGAACCAACTCCGCCCAGGGATTTTACAGGAGAACCAAACCCAGACTTCGCTGAACCCGATTCGCCTCCGAAACCCTCAAAACTCCACTGGATCTCACCAACTCGAACTGGAAAAAAAATTGTGTGAATTTTCTTTGAACTGCCCCGATTTCGAACGGCTACTGATACCAATTGTGACGACCCAACTAGTGGCAACACACCAAATAGCATAGATTCGTTGGGGATACACCCAGATACAAGATCTGGTTCAGAGATTTAGAGTTGTTGGGAGGAGGAGAAGCATAGCGAGAGAGGGGAGGTTACACACGCAACAAGCGCAATGATCATCGATACCGACCAAGTCCTAGCTCACGCGTATAAGATGGAGCCCTGTCGTAGTCGTTGCTGGCTTCACTTGTTCTCCGGGCTTGGGCCGTTGCTGGGCAGGCGGCCCATGTCAGCAGTCCTGACACATGATTGTCCAGAATTGCTTATTAACGCGCGTGTGAAGCGTCGCACGGATCTTAGGCGGCGGTGGCCAGCCGAGCCGGAGCCGCGACTGGCCGCGGCGGAGACGGCGACGGTGAGGAGAGACTTAACTTGGGGGGTGCGGGGCTCGCCGCATGGAGAAGAGGGTGGGGTTAGAGGGATGCCCTGGCCGGCGGAGGGGGAGATGGGAGCAGGCGGGGCGGCGAGGCGTCGCGGCAACGCGCCGGCCGCGGGCGGGGGAGACGGTAGTTCGGCTGACGGTGGCTGCGTGGGTGCTCCGACGGTGGCTCCGGTGAAGGAATCTTCAGAAAAGATCCGTGCGAGCCTTCGCACGTGCAAAAACTAGCAATCCCCATGATTGTCCGGGTAGGTGTCTACGAGCTCGACTAGCCCCGGACGTCACTATTATCGCCCTCATAGTTGTTTCCGGGTACTCGTTGCACCTGGATATCGCCGCCTTAACGTATCGTCTTTGTAGGTGTCTCTAGATACTCGTTATCAGGATGTTGCAAACTTATTACAGTCATGACAAAAGAAAAACCTCATAAATATCGAATTTAGAATGCATGAGCTTCTAGCTCCCGAAGAAGAACACCAAATCAGAGATATCATGTTCCCAAGTGCTCATTGTCCAACCACACAATGACCTTGCTCTAAGATATGTTAATGTATTAATACTAGTTGAATGCTCATGTGTTGCTACCGACGTAAACATATATCACTTGTCATTTTGTTACACAATGCCTCCTTTTCTACCCTCACCTTGCAAGAGGAGAATGTAGTGTCTTCCTCCTCTACCGCGCTCCACCGTTGCAACTCCCACTCTAAATTAAACATATGAACCCTCCCAAAAACTAATTCGAGATCTGACTCCTATGGTCGGTGCCGCAACTAATGGCACTGAACTTGTTAAGTTCCTTTCCAATTGCAAACCAATTCTAGATCTAACTCCTATCATCAGTGCTGCAGCTAATGGTTGTGAACTTGTACAGTACGACACCGATGTCTTTAGAGCCAAACATCTACTACCTATGGTCTGTTTTATATATCGTGGAGAACGTACTGAGCCAAACATCTACTACCTCATAAACATCGAATTTAGAATGCATGAGTTTTTCAAAATAACGCCCTCCATTTTTTGTAAATAATGCATATAAGGTTTGGTCAAAATCAAACAATGTAAACAGTGACCAAGGCTATGAGAAAAAACTATCAGCATCCACAATATTTAACCAATATCATATTTATACAAAGTATTTAATATTTTTTCAACAAGTTTAATCAAAGTCAACATTGCTCGACTTTCAGAAAAAAATGCCCTAGTTTGAAAAAATACCAGTTGTTTTTCGTATCGTGTAAGTAACACAAATTTTGACATGAATTTAATTACACAATCACTAAAAATGTCACTATTTTACCATTTAAGTAGTATGTAGGACTTAGGTTGGCAAGCCAAATAGACACCTAATCTTGAAATGTCACGCTAACTGACAGAAGAAACCAGCAAAACCGCCGCGTACGAGCAGTTCCTCCTCCCCGTCCTAGCCGTTGATGCGCCGCCTCTGCTCCAGCACTGCGGTGCACCGCCTCCGCGGCAGCCGCCGTTCCTCCTTCCCCACCTAGACGTTGCCCGGCCTCGCCTCCGCCGCTCCGCTTCCTCCACCTCGCCAATGTCCCGAATCGGCCTCTTCCACTACTCCAACACGCCGATGTCGCGCCTCTGCCACATCCGTCGCAGCTCCTCCTCCACCTCGCCGCCCTGGTGTCCCCGCGCCGCCTTTGCCGTGGCCACAGAGCGCGTGCGTGCCGGGACGCTCAGCCCAGAAGAGGCACACAAGCTGTTCGACGAATTGCTGCGGCAGGCCACCCCGGTCCCGGAGCATTCCCTCAACGGTTTCCTTGCTGCGCTCGCCCGTGCTCCGGCCGGCGACAGCCGCAGAAGCGGACCCGCCCTCGCCGTCTCTCTCTTCAATCGCGTGTGCCGAGAAGATACCGGCCCAGGCTGGCGCAGCCCACAGTTGCACGTACGGCATCCTCATGGACTGTTGCTGCCGCGCACGTCGCCCGGACCTAGGGCTTGCCTTCTTCTGCCGTCTCCTCAAGACGGGCCTGAAGATGAACCAGATCGCCGCCAACAACCTCCTCAAGTGTCTTTGCTGTGCAAAACAGACAGACGAGGCTGTCAACCTACTGCTTCATACCATGTCCCAGCTCGGCTGTGTGCCTGATGTCATCTCATACAACACGCTCATCCATGGCTTATTTAAGGAGGGCGAAATAGGCAAGGCATGCAATCTGTTCCATGAAATGATGCAGCAAGGGGTTGAGCCTGATGTGGTGACATACAACTCAGTTACTGATGCGTTGTGCAAGGCCAGAGCAATGGACAAGGCAGAGCTAGTCCTTCGGCAGATGGCTGATAAGGGTGTTCAACCGAATACTGAGACATATACTTGCATGATCCAGGGATATTCCACTTCAGGGCGGTGGAATGAGGCGACTAAAATGGTCAGAGAAATGACAAGCCGAGGTCTTACACCAGATATTGTTACTTGCAACTCGTTCATGACTTCCCTTTGCAAGTATGGAAGAAGCAAGGAAGCTGCAGAAATTTTTGAGTCCATGACTGCCAAGGGACACAGACCTAATATCGTCTCGTACTCTATTTTGCTACATGGGTATGCCAATGAAGGATGCTTAGTAGATATGATTAATCTCTTTAGTTCAATGAAAGAGAACGGTATTGTAGCCGACTGCCATGTTTTCAATATATTAATTGGTGCATATGCTAAATATGGAATGATGGATGAAGCTATGCTCATATTTGCTGAAATGCGGGGACAAGGAGTTAGTCCGGATGTACTCACCTATTTAGCTGTAATAGCCACATTTTGTAGAATGGGTAGGCTGGCCGATGCTATGGATAAATTCAATGAGATGATTGCTTTGGGAATACAACCGAACAGTGCTGTTTATTGGTCCCTAATTCAGGGCTGTTGTATACATGGTGATTTGGTTAAAGCGAAAGAGTTGATTTCTGAAATGATGAACATTGGTATTCCTCGTCCTAACATTGTGTTCTTCACTTCAGTGATAAACAATTTATGCAAAGAAGGAAGGGTTATGGATGCACAAGATATCTTTGACCTGGTTATACAGATAGGTGAGAGGCCAAATGTCGTTACATTTAATTCACTGATTGACGGGTATGGCTTAGTTGGCAAGATGGATGAAGCACTCGGAGGACTTGATGCGATGGAATCAGTTGGCATTGAGCCTGATGTTGTTACTTATAATACTCTTCTTGATGGCTATTGTAAAAATGGAAGGGTCAATGATGGTTTTGCTCTATTCAGACAAATGTCATGTAAGAGAGTTAAACCCGACACTGTTACATATGGCATCATACTGGATGGGCTATTTCATGCTCGGAGAACTAATGATGCAAAGCAAATTTTCCGTGAGATGATTGCAAGTGGAATAACTGTGAGGATTTGCATATACAATATAATTCTTAGAGGACTTTGTAGAAATAATTGCACCGCCGAAGCAATCTCCCTGTTCCAGAAATTAGGTGCTATGAATGTGAAATTCGATATTGCAATACTCAATATCATGATTAATGCAATGTTCAAGGTTCATAGAAGAGAAGAAGCTAAGAATTTGTTTGCAGCAATATCAGCCAGTGGGAGTGGGTTGGTAGCTAATGCTTCTACTTACAACATAATGATAAGAAATCTTCTAAAAGAAGGATCAGTGGAAACGGCTGACAAGATGTTTTCATTAATGGAGAAGAGTGGTTGCGCTCCCAGCTCTCATATGTTAAATGATATCATCAGAATATTGCTGGATAACGGTGAGATCGCCAAGGCTGGATATTATTTGTCTAAAGTTGATGAGAAGAGCATCTCACTTGAAGCTTCAACTACTTCATTGATGGTCTCACTCTTTTCAAGGAAAGGGAAATATCAGGAGGACGTCAAATTGCTCCCTGCAAAGTATCATTTTTTTAATGGATTTGGTTGAGTAATTGATGTATTTTCGTATGTGATAAGTCCTCAGATGCCACAGTTGAGTTTAGCTTGCTATAGGGCCTCCTGCCACATAAGAAAGTCAAACTGCCTACTTGTAAAAATTAGATCCTTCACTATTTCGTCGAGTTCATTTGTGGTGTATATGAATCTTTTAATCTTCGATGGGCGAGTAAAAGTAGAGCAACCAGTCTAACACGACTAGTTGGAGTTTTAGGGGTCATGGATTCTGACGGCGATTGGGGAAGGTAAGCACAATGAATACTAATACGATATTTTCTAGCAGTCACCTAAGATTTTTTAATCTCTCTAAAACAGTCACTTTCCTTCATATAAATGCATTTTTTGCGAAGCCATTCTCCGTGATCTGCTATGTATGCAAGTGCGTATTCACTTTTAGTTTGGCAACTCTGTTATGTATGTCAGGGCAAATGGGCCTGGAAGAACAGATGTTTGAGGTTCCTGTACTATGTGCTGTCAGTTGCAGTAGTGGAGCTTGTTGCATACATGTGAGGAAAGTATTTCCAGTATGATTTTGTTCTGCGTCAGTTCATCAGGATTCAACTATTCTTCGTCACATGTAGGTGAAGGTATGGCCAAGAATTCTGTCTCCGTGTGCAGGACACTAACACTACATTGATTGGCAGAAGAGAATGGATCAAAGCATTTGCTCGATGAAAACTTCTGGCTCTCGTCCACTGCGGTGTACGTTACTCTGTAGTTATGCCCTTAGATCTACGTATTGCTCTGCCACAGTAAGTTTTCCAACTTCCAAAGATCCAAGCTGCAACCTATACCTTCTCCATTCTTTTTTTTTTCATTCGCCGCTGCTTGACGTGCTATTGCAGATCAGAAGCGCACTTTCAGAGAGGAGATGCAACCGCAGGCTTGCATCGATGCACCGGGCTAACTTCTCCACTAGGTGCACACATACCTATCTTTCTTTCTTCGTTCTTTCCCTCTTCCGATCTCAGCTCCCTTTTTCTTGCACAATCCGAAAATAGTTGAAGGATCATTCTCATTTTCTTGCTCAATCTTGGATGAACACCATCACTTAGATGCAAATTGAGTTTGCAAGGAATTGGGGTGGATTAGAAGGCCCTGAAGGTTGCATTCTATATGTTACTGAAACTTTAATTACATAGAAAACTTGGTTTAGTCGCATAGCTAGCTAAGCATTCAGACACATTCCTGGATTTAGTCGTTTTGTAGCAGAAGTTGATGTCTACTTCAGCGCATCGTTAATTTATCAATCATTTAGTGCTGCCCTTGGTTATGCAAGAAACGTTTCTATGCTATTATTTGGCGTTACTGTTATTTGTTTTTACTTTTCAGCTGTGTTTATATGTAACAGTGTAGTATTCAGTTGTCGGATTGCATCGCCCATTTGCTGTGAAAATTAGAATTTTAAGAGTGTAATTTTGGATCGTCACTCATTTGTAATATTTGTTCTGTACATGCAACTGCCTCTAATTAAACCTGTGATCCAGATGCTCTACAAATTAGCATAGTACATGCCAGAATTTCGAAACCTCTTGCTAATTAACCTTTAATTGACTAGTTAGCTTATAGTGCTATTTTTTTTATCTTGCAGAAAAATCTGAAATTTCACTGGTTTTTGCATCGGCCGTTGAGAACAATTAAGAGCGAGCCAAGCCAAAAGAGCGATAATAACAATCCCTTTTTTCGTGGATTTGTTTCTCTGCAGTAAGTTGCAAAACTCCTTTGTTTTTCGTCCTCGACTTTGAACTTCAGAAATTCAATTTGGTCAAGCGTATTAAGGCAGTCCATGAGCAGAGTAGACTCTGCATATGCTGATTCTCTGGGCGTGGCAAGCAGCTTTCATACACGTGCAGGTCGAGGTAAACACAAAAGATCCACACCATCTCAACATAGTTTACCTCCTGTGGCCATGCCTTTCTTGCTAGGAGCTTCTATTTGCACTAAGATGTTCACAGCTTCCCATCAAATCCTTGCAGGACGACTTCTAGGAGGATGATGAGCAACTACGACCGCATCCAGTCTGGCGCAAGAGGAACCCCATTTCGGTCAGAAGTTTGATGCAAAAGAGGGTATAACCGGTCCTGATGACCCGCCTCTTTACGCTGATGGAACTGGGTATCCGAGATGGCTTCTGTCAGGTTGATTTGTCCAGGCCTGGAAGGTATTAGAAATAGGAAATATGCTGTGTTTTTTTAGATGAACAAGCATGCTTCTACGCTAGTGTTATTGTTCATGGATATGTGTAGCTGAAGTAAATAGATAGGCAGGAACAGTATGCAATGTCAGATAAGATATAGCAAAATTGGCCAGCAAGTCCTTTTTTTTCTGGTTTTTTTTTTCGAAATGGGGAAGCCCCGGCCTCTGCATCGAGAGATGCACACAGCCATTTATTAGAAATTATCGTAGCATCATCTTATTACAACTCAAGGGTCACATAAGGTTGAGACATGTATCAACCAACGAAAGAGCAACATAATAACAACTACCGAAGTCGACTAATATGCTGCCACGTATGTCGGGAGAAAAACTCCTGTGCCACCAACAAGAGCCGCGCGCATCCAGAAACCATAAGCTCCTGCTGGTCCGAAGGAATCAGTGCAGCCCATAGCCGGATCCAGTATGTAGCCATATTGATAACCTGTAAGACATGAAAATTGGTTTTCCTGTTAAACACAATATCATTCCTGCAATTCCATATGGACCAACAAATAGCTGAAACGCCGATACGAATTCTAGCTTTGGTCTTTTTATCTACCCCGTTCAACCAATTCCCAAACATATTGGAAACATTCGAAGGTGGAGGTATATTGTAGGTGCAAAAACTACCCGCCATATTAGTCTAGCAAACGGACATGTGATAAACAAGTGCTCTATAGACTCCTCACATCCACAAAAAGAACACTTTGTACATCCATGCCAATTTCTTCTGACTAGATTATCCTTTGTGAGCAAGACCTTTCTATTTAGGAACCACATAAATATTTTAATTTTCAAAGGAATTTTTAACTTCCACAAGTATTTACGCAAAAATCTAGTATGTCCATTCATCAAATCCTCATACATCGATTTCACCGTAAACACACCATTTGTGGTAAGCTTCCAAACAAAAGTATCCGGGATGTCGTTCAAGTTAATATCCATTAGTCTTAGACACAGGTGAGCCCAAGAGTCCCACCTATCTCCAATCAGAGCCCTCCTAAACGAAATATTTATAGGCGGCGCCCCACTAAACACATCGTGAACCAGCACATTCTTTTGCTGAACAATGTTGTAAAGAGTCGGATATTGCTGCTGTAATGGTGTATCCCAAGCCAAGTGTCCTCCCAGAACCTAGTAGTTTTACCGTTGTTAACTTTGAAAAAGCCTTTATTAAAGAACTCCTCTTTAACCCGCATAAGGCCTTTCCAAAAAGGTGAGTCCGTTGGGCAAGCCTCTACTTGCGCCAAAGTTTTATTAGACAAGTATTTGTTTCGTAACAATTCTTGCCATACACCATCTTCATTTAAAAGTTTAAAAAGCCATTTGCTAAGTAGACACTTGTTCTTGAGTTCTAAAACCTCAATGCCGAGCCCACCTTGATCCTTGGGTCGGCATAGGATATTCCATTTAGTTAACCGATATTTCCGCTTATTCTCATCGCTTTGCCAAAAGAAACGCGATCTATAGAAATCTAGTCTTTTACGTACCCCTTTAGGTATCTCCAAAAAAGACAGCATAAACATCGGTAAACTAGTTAAAACAGAATTTATCAGGACAAGACGATCCCCATATGATAGTAACTTGCCCTTCCAGCATCCCAATTTGCCGTCAAAACGACATTCAACAGGATACCATTCTGAATTTCTAAGTTTTCTATAGTGAATTGGCACCCCAAGGTATTTGAAAGGTAAAGAACCAGACTCACATCCAAAAATATGCTTGTACTGTTCTTCAACCTCCTTAGCCTTGCCAAAACAAAATATCTCACTTTTGTGAAAGTTAATTTTTAGACCGGAGAGTTGCTCAAAAATGCATAGGATTAGCTTCATATTTACCGCTTTGTCTAAATCATGTTCCATAAAAAGGATAGTGTCGTCCGCATACTGCAGAATGGAGACTCCCCCTTCAACTAAATGAGGAACAAGGCCTCCCACTTGACCATCCTCCTTTGCCCTTGCAATAAGGACGGCCAACATATCCGCAACAATATTAAAGAGCATCGGAGACAGCGGGTCTCCCTGCCTCAACCCTTTTTTAGTTTGAAAATAATGACGATGTCATCATTCACCCGGATCCCGACACTCCCTCCTTTAACAAACTGCATAATCCAATCACACCATTTTTGTGCAAAGCCCTTCATACGCAAAGCTTGCTGTAGGAACGGCCATTTAACTTTATCATATGCCTTCTCAAAGTCAATTTTAAAAAGAACCCCATCCATTTTCTTCCGCTGAAGCTCATGAATGGTCTCATGGAGTATCACAACCCCTTCAAGGATGTGTCGGCCAGGCATAAAGGCGGACTGTGTAGGCCTAATAACCTTATGGGCTATCCCAGTAATGCGATTAGTACCCACCTTTGTAAAGATTTTAAAACTGACATTTAGAAGGCAAATCGGTCTATATTGTTGTATTTGAACCGCATTTTCTTTCTTCGGCAGTAAAGTAATGACACCGAAATTCAGTTTGTATAGGGGCAAATTCCCTTCCTGAAACTGAACAAACATGGCCATTAAATCATCCTTTATCACCGACCAGAAAGTTTTGTAAAATTCCGCAGGGAAACCATCAGGGCCCGGCGCCTTGTTCGTCTCCATTTGGGAAATAGCCTCAAAAACCTCCTTCTCCGAGAAGTTGGCCGTGAGAATTTCATTTTCCTCGACGGAAAGATGCGGTATATCATGATTAACATTCTCATCTAAAAGAACAGTACTTGGTGCCGATGCCCCAAATAATTTCTTATAATATTCAGTAATATAGACCTTTAACTCCTCTTCACCCACAATGGTTCCCTCGTCTTGCTCTAATTGGAAAATTTTCTTTCTATGTTTGCCGTTGGCAATAAGATGGAAGTATTTCGTATTATTTCCACCTTCTTGCACGTGTTTAATCTTAGCTCGTTGTGCCCACTTTGTCTCTTCATCTCTTCGGAGGCTGCAAATTCGATCATTTGCTTCGTTTAGCCTTTTCCTCTCCAACTCCGAGAGTGGGGAGGTTTCAGCTTTAATGTCTAACTCGTCTATGATTTTAAGTAGCCTTTCTTTTTCAATCTTATATCGCCCACTCATATTTTTCGCCCAGCCCTTCAAGAACCGACGAAGGTGTCTTATTTTATTTTGCCAAATTTCAATTGGTGTGTTTCCCTTGGTGAAAACAGCCCATTCGGCTGCCACCATTTCATAAAAACCTTCTGCTCTAAACCAAGAGAGCTCGAAGGAAAAGCGTGCTTTATTCCAAGGTGTGCATGAACTCCGGAATCCAAAAATAACGGAGTATGGTCCGACCCAGTACGTGTAAGTGCCTGAACAGTAGACAGTGGGAATTTCTGTTCCCATTCCGCAGTGGATAAAATACGATCCAACTTTTCGAACGTTGGATTCTCTCTCCTATTAGCCCAGGTAAATTGACGTCCAGACATCTCAATCTCTTTTAAACCGATTCCTTGGATAATGGCATTAAAAATAAATGGCCACCTCGGGTTAAAATTACTATTGTTTTTCTCGGTCGGTTTCTAATTATGTTAAAATCACCTCCCGCCATCAACGGCAGAGGTTCATTTTCACACATCCGAACGAACTCAGAGAGAAACAAATTTTTCTTGTCATCCTGGGCGGCTCCATAGACCGAGACTAGGACCCACTCAAACCCGTCGAATTTTGATTTTACATAGAGTTTGACACAAAAGTCACCCACATCTATGTTTGTTACTTGAATAGTAGCCATATTAATGCCAATCAACATCCCCCCAGATCTCCCCTGGGGCGGTAAGCAAAACCAAGAAAAATCTAACCCGACGGCTAGATGATTCAAAAAAGGTGTAGAAAAATTTGATCTCCCCGTCTCCGATAAGGCGAGGAAATCCAAACGTTTTTCTCTAATCGCTTCTTGGACAAACAGATGTTTTCCTGGGTCACGAAAACCCTCACTATTCCAAAATATACCTTTTAAACTACACATTTTACTTTTTGCTTTGTTTTTTAATTCTAACGCTCCGACGTCTAGTCGACGTTGTATAATCTTTTCTCGGTCTGCTCTTTTTAGTTTTTTCAATAGGGACTATAGGATCCAACCGATCCTCCAAGTTCCTAATTACTTCATCTTCCTCTAAATCCTCGGAAAGAGTGGCAGCTCTATGCAAAATCAGATTTTGTGGATCATCTATATCACTTACACCAACGTTCTTTTGCAACAACATCATTGTTCTTTTAACTCTGAATCTTTTATTGTCTTAGCCGAATTAATTTTTTCTAATTGAGAAGTACCCAAAGACACGCCTAACTTAGCAGCTCTATCAACAATTTGATCATCTGAAAACGACATAATGGAAAAACGGGGATTTAAATTTGTACCTTGTGTGAGGTCTCTACGCTGCGCCATGCGGTCGCCCTCTCCATCTGAGTGTCATCCGCGTTAGGCTGCGCTCGGATGCGACCACTAGAGCGCACCCAAGCGTCGCACCATCTTGTATTCCCCCGAACTCCACCACCTTGCGCTTGATTGCCTCGCCGTCGAGACCACCCGAGTGGTGGATCAAGCTAGGCACCGCCGTCTCCTGGCTGCGCCTTGCGTGATGAAAGTCCAGGCCACGCCCGCTCGATCCCATACCCCCACCTGGGGTACCCGGAGAGCAAGCAGCCGCAGCCGTAGGCGTCGTCACTCCCGACTCGCCGTTGATCATATCAGAACCGGTCATGAAGAGGACCGATGTCCCCCCTCCGCCGGCCGAGGCTTGAAGTCTCGCGTCCACTAGGGCCGTGGCCTCCACGATCAGAATGCACCCCCTGGTCGCTCATCTCGACCTGCGCAGGTGCGCATCTCCTCGCCGGACTAGACGCGGTCGTCCTCGCCGGACTTGGCATCGACATGGTTGCTGGCACCCCAGCCCCCGTGTCCTCCTCCAAGACCACCTCCATTACAGCCGAAGCCGAGTCTCCTGCTGAACGAGGCGGCGACACGGCGTCGCTCGGCCGTACGAGCTGGTGATCAACCGCCTTGCATGCCAAACTCGAGTACTTCTCAAAGTTCTCCTTCATCCTCAAGAGCGCCATTTCTTCCTTAGCCTCTTTGATCGACTTGCGGACTGACGGGGAGAACACCACCCCCGTCACATTATTTTCACTGGTCGTATTCTGGCTGTTCGAACCCCCCTCTTGCGGCTGCGGCAAAGTAGGTTCCGACACCGAGCCCTGTGTGTCCGCCGGCTTGTCACTTGCTGGAGCTTCTTCTTTAGCTAAAGCATCTTGGAAATCATCCCCAAATCCCCATCATCAGCATCATCATCATCCTTTGGATCATCCAGGTCCATATCAACTATATCCCCGGTATCCTCTCCATCGACAATGAACGTAAGATTATAAAAGCCATCCTTAATGAACATAGGAAGATGCTTAGGTATTTTTGTCCAATTGAGACATCCGATCAAGATCCTTAGAACACCATGCTTCCGAGTGTACGCCATATCAATTTTCAGAGTCATGCCGAACATGTCTCCGACAGTCCAAAGTGCCAGAAAATCACCTCTGTGAATCCATGGGATCCCCTTGACACGCACCCAAATTTTGGGCAGTGTCTCCATCGGCTGTGGAGCGTGTGCCCAGCTGTCAACAGTGAGCTCACATGGTGTATTAGGTACCTTACAAGCACCAAAAACCCGCAGCCTCTCCAAGTCATTTCTGTGTGGAAACTGAACTTTGAATATATTGTTGCCTACTTGCTCCACCTCCCAAACGAACTGGTCCGAGGAACAAGTCGCTGCAGCTGCGCAATAATTCGAGGGATGCTCAAATCCCCCCCCCCCCCCCCCCCCCCCGATACCACAACGGATGCCAACCGAACATTCTCCAATTTCGGCTTATAAGTTTCTGTTAACGGCATCAAGAAAAAGATCAGCTCTTCATGGGCATAACCATACACCCGGACTTGAGGTTTTGGTGCGGTCAGAAGGGGGCACTCCACACCCACGTGCTTTGGAGCTTCACAAATATCACAGACCGCCGCTGGACAATCAGCGAGAAGATGTCCAGTAAGGCCACATCGGAAGCACTTCTTGCCCTTTTTTGCATTGACGATCGCTAAAGCCGCCGCTAGTTGTTCCGCCGACACCCCAGCGCCGCAGCATGTGCACCTGCCTGCGGCTGGGCCAACACATCGGCCGCCGGCTGATGCACTTCAAGTGGGGCAGCAGGTACCGGAGCAGGTGCCTGTGCAGGCACCGGAGCCACCTGTTGCGGCTGTGGCACAGGCTGCGCCGCCGGCAGCCCACCACCCTCCGCCCCTGCCGCAGGAGCACCCGCGTGAGCGCCTCTGCCCGCAGCGACTGCCGGACCGTTGTCGAAACGTCCGCGAACGCCGCGGTCACCACGTCCAGGCTCTCCACGCCCAGCTACATCAGCCTGCCCGTTTCCGAAGCCACGGCCATAGCCTCCATGACCACCGCCATAGCCAACACCACGGCCACCCCCACCATCGGCATGTCCGTTTCCGAAGCCACGGCCACCACCGCCATAGCCTTGACCTCCTCCATAGCCATGGCCGCCTCCGTATCCTTGGCCACCACCGTAGCCGTATCCACCTCCGCGGCGTCCACGGAAGGCAGCAGCGCCACGGAAGGCACCACGACGCCCTTGGGCATGAAACCCCGTTCCGGCGTGAAAGCCTCTACGGTAACCCGCACCACCACAGTCTTGGTTCGCGCCACCGTAGCCACTCGGTCCTCCCACCTCGAAGTGAGAGTTCCAACCTCCATTGAAAGATCCCCGACCTGGGGCAGCACCTCCTCTTCCACGGTCAGCACCGCCTCGTCCGTCACCGCGCGCCGCCATGGCTTCGCTCGATTTGCACGCGACGGCGGCGAAACGGGACCACGTGTAACCTAATAGGCGTCGGAGCCCAGCCCCAGCCCTAATAGGAATCCGCTTCGATAGCGATAACTCGCATGGGCCCGTTCGACTTGGGCTTCCATGCAGGCCGGTTTGGGCAGGACCGATGCCCCCCCAAGCCCGGTTTTTGAATTTGCGGATCCGAGATCCGTGTTTTGCGTGATTGCTTACCGGCGTAGGTGCTCGTCTCCGGCGATGGACCACCTAGATCCAAGCGCCGCCGTCTTCCTCCTCCGAGAACAACGTCGGCTCCAGCACCGGGAACTTCGGCACCCGGAAACGCGGTCGTGGGGGCGATACTTCCTTGATCCCTGCACCCAAAGATAACGATGAGTAGGCTAGCGCAACTAACCTTTGATCTCTTCGCCTGTCGAGTCGCCGCTGCGCTCGGGATGTTGCCGCCGATGGCAACGAAACGCTGGAGGACGACGCCGGAGTCGCGCACTCGAGCAAGTAGCGGCCAACGCCACTGTCCTCCTTCTCCGGCTCCTCCTCAACATCACTGTCTCCGAGAACCCAGAACCGGCCGCCGCCCACCGGCGCGTCCACTGCCGCGCGAGAGGATGGCTTCGCCTGCGCGTCCACCCCCGCGCGAGAGGACGGCGTCGCCTGCTCGATCCCCTCACGGCAGTCGCCGTCGTTAGGCTTCGGCGCGGCGGTCGCCTCGGCGATCGCCAAACCCTCACCCCCTAACGGCTCCATCTCGCCACCAGAGCATCTAGCCGCGCCACTTTTTTTTCTGGTACCAAATCAACCCACCAGTTCACTGAAAGAGGAACCAATGAATATGCTTTTTTCGCTAAAGTAACGAGGGACGCTAATCATGTTGTCAGATGTGTGAGTTTTTTAAATATATTTTGAATGTAAAAAGAGTTTCCGTTAAACCACAAGGGCTGCGATGTTGCTGTATCAATTCAGGCAGAGATCGCCCAATAGCCAAACCGAGTAACGGCATGGGCAACCAGACACTAGTAGAAAAACAACCTATGGTCCCGGTTCGGTTTGGACATCAGTCCCGGTTGCCCAACCGGGACTGGCCATCCGGGACCAATGCTGGTCCCGGTTGGTCCACGAACCGGGACCAATGATGGTCCACGTGGCCAGTTCTGGCTGTGCGTGGTGGGAGACTCATTGGTCCCGGTTCTTGTTAAGAACCGGGACCAATGAGTATTTTTTTTTTTTTGAATTTTTTCGAAAAAAAATTTTGGAATTTTTTTCGCCATTTTGAATCTTTGAATTCTTTGTCAGTTTAATCTCGAATCATCCCTAATCTCACACTGCTCCACCCATCCTCACACTTGTAGGCAAACTTCCCGATCGGTCACCCATCCCCACACTGCTCCACCCACAGCACGCTTAACTTTTGAGTTCCTTCCCAACTAGCTTCCAACATGACATTGAGTACATCTTGATAATACTATACTATCAATCTTATTATCCCCTACACTTTGATGGCACATGATATTATTTTTTGAATTCCAAACCTATATCAACCTATATTAACATAAACAACAATGATTAAGTAATACTAATCTTTATGCAGAAATCAATTATTAATTCAAAAAAAATTAAAAAAATAAAATAATTTGAATTTCCGGCAAAAACTTAAATCTTCCTGCATGATGGCAAATGATATTATTTTTTGAATTCCAAACCTATATTAACATAAACAACAATGATTAATTAATACTAATCTTAATGTAGAAATCAATTATTAATTCCAAAAAAAATTAAAAAAATTAAATTTCTGGCAAAAATCTTCCTGCTTTCATAGTTCCCTTTGGAATTTTGAAAATCTAAAAAAATTCCAAACGGGTAAACACTGTTGCGAGCGGATGCGGATTTTCGCGCTGAACGTTTTGATATATTAAACAATTTATTCCGAGTTCGTACGGAAAAGTTATTGCCATTTTACTGAGAATTTGCAAAAAAAAGCAAAATTCAAACTTTTAAATTTTCCCTAAAAGTAGGTTGCGTGAGGTACAGGCACGTCAAAGGATTTTAAAATTTGAAGTTTTTATCATTTTCGTTTATTCGTTTGGGACGTTTTTGCCGCGCGGGGGGGGGGGGGGGTAGACATGAGAGGCAATTTTTTTTTTTTTCAAAATCCTTTAGTCCCGGTTGGTGGCTCGAACCGGGACCAAAGGTCTATCTTTAGTCCCGGTTGGAGATACCAACCGGGACTAAAGGTTGCGGCATCTTTAGTCCCGGTTTGTATCTCCAACCGGGACCAATGCCCCCAACCGAACCGGGACCAATGCCCCACGGGGCCCTGGCAGCTCGAACCGGGACCAATGCCAGGCACTGGTCCCGGTTTTTACCTGAACCGGGGCTAATGGCAAACAGGACTCCGGACGAAAGGTCCTTTTTCTACTAGTGAGAACTGTTTGCTCGTCTTCTAGCTTCACGAAGATCATATTCCCCATGGGCAACCAGAACTGTTTGCTCGTCTTCTAGCTTCACGAAGATCATATTCCCTCGCGCGCTGGGGGGCTGCTCTCGATCCAAGTCTTGAAGGAGAGCAGGGGCGGCGACACGCCATCGACGGCGCCGTGGTTGAAGACGAAGCTGTGTAGCAGGAAGGGGTGCGTTGTAATTTCCGGTTCTTCGGGGTCCTTTCTGTAATCGAGCTGTAACAGTGGTCTCACTAGAAAAAAAAAAAAATCGCTCAGTGGAACTGAGGACTCCGATACAGAATGACACCTGTGTTCTCCAAGACGTGTTTTTTTTTTCAGAGTAAGCTCTGGGCGTGTTAACGGGCTATTTCTGGGCCGAACTGAGGTACGAAGGCCCGTATTCCCGTCAGATTCCTGTCCGCGTAAGGGGCACACGTGTCTAGGAGAGGGTCCTACACGTCAGCCAGCGTGCGAAGAGACAATCCGGAGAAAATAAAGCAAAAGAGTCGGCCGTCTTCTTTCTTCTTCCCAAACCAATCCCGTCCCCTGCTGTCTCAACCCAAATCCAAGGCAGAGACGAGATGACGGTGGAGAAGGTGGACGCGACCCTCGCCGACTTCGACGCCCACTTCGCCAGCCTCTCCTCCGCCGACAAGCCCGCCGCCGTGAAGCTGCTCCTCTTCCTCGCCGACCGCGACCCCTCCTCCGACCTCACCTGGTGCCCCGGTACGCCGCCGCTCCCTCACCCTCCACCCATCTCGTCCTCCCGCCGCTAACTAACCCGATCCATTGAATCTAGACTGCAACGTGGCGGAGCCGGTGATCTACTCCAAGCTGGACTCGCTGGGCAAGGACGTGCTGGTCCTGCGCGCCTTCGTCGGCGACAAGCCCTGCTCCTCGATTGACATGGCAACCTGATGAGTGATGATGACTACGCCGTGGGGATGACTTCCTAGTACACAGCTTCACAGTTGATCCATATGTAAACTACTCATGAGTCATGAACCTACCTGACGCCGAAATAAAATAAAACACATGGAATTTGGTGGTGATCAACTTCCGTATAGAAGTGCCTGTTTTCATACGTTCGCTATTCGTTATGCGTACGGGCCAGAACCCACCCACCTGGAGCGAAATCGCTTTGATAATGGGCGCTATCGTCTTTAGATTCGTTTTGATTTGCTGGCCCCTATGATTATATGATACCATCACAGCTGATGACAAGATTGCGCTTTAACACTCCCTCTCCTTCTCTCGTCTACGTATGCTTCAAATCCATGGCGCTCGTCCTTGACTTTGTTGTTGTCATCGTCCAACAACTCAAAGTTGTTTCCGGGCAATCGTTGCCCCTGTATCGTTCTTGTAGGTGTCTCTGGATACTTGTTACCAGGATGTTGCAAGCTTATTAGAGTCATGACAAAATAAAAACCTCATAAACATCGAATTTAGAATAAATGAGCTTCTAGCTTCCGAAGAAGAACACCAAAATTGGAGAGATCATGGTCCTTGGTCTTCAAAGTGCTCACCGGGACAGAGGAGTCCGACCACACAATGCCCCTTGTCCGCTTCAAGATGTGTTAATGTATTAATACTAGTTGAATGTCGCTACGGATGCCAAAATATATCAATTGTCATTTTATTACACGAATGACTCCTTTTCTTACCCCCACCTCACAAGAGAAGAATGTGATGTCTTCCTCCTCTACCGTGCTCCACCGTTGCAACTCCCACTCTAAATAAAACACACCACCCCTCATAAAAACTAATTCGAGATCTGACTCCTATAGTCGGTGCTGCAACTAATGGCATAAGCTTGTTCAGTTCGGTTCCAACGTCAAACCAATTCTCGATCTGACTCCAATCATCAGCGCTGCAGCTAATGGTTGTGAACTTATCCGCTATGGCTCCGACGTCTTCAGAGCCAAACATCTACTACCTCTGGTCAGTTTTAATTATCTTGGAGAACGTATTGAGCCAAACATCTACTATCTCATAAACATCGAATTTATAATGCATGAGGTTCTCAAATAACGCCCTCCATTTTTCAAAATAGTTTTGGTTAAAATCAAACAATGTAAACAGTGACCAAGGCTATGGGAAAAACTATTAACATCTAACAAAATTAAATCGGTATCATATTTATACAAATTATTTAATATTTTTTCCACAAGTTTGATGAAAGTCAACATTGCTTGACTTTTAGAAAAAAAATATACGCCTTAGTTTGAGAAACGGAGGTAATCACCCCCCCCCCCCCCCCCCCCCCCCCGGTAACGATATAAAATACCGGTTGTTTTTCATATTGTGTAAGTAACACATTTTTGGCATAAATTTAATTATAGTCACTAAAAAGGTCACTATTTTACAATTTAAGCTTATGTAGGATTTAGGTTGGCAAGCCAAATAGACACCTAATCAGCCCGTAGTTAAATTGAAATGGACCCGGAAATACTTATGGACGAGCGTGTGAGGCTTCGCACGACGCGGACGTGCTCGCGTTGACTTCTTTCCTCGCCCTCACGCGCACAGTATTCTCCTCCTTCCTCGCGAACGACCGAGCGAGAGCCGTCGCAGGCCATGGCGGAGGCGCCGACAATGAGGCAGAAACTTAGCGTCGGGGGTGTGGAGCTCGCCAGTGCCAGTGGTTTTGAGGGGATTGCCGGGGCGGCAAGGGACCGACGGAGGAGGAGCTCGACGCAAGGCGACGCGGGACTACGCCGACCGCGGGTGGGATCGACCACTACAAGAAATATGCTAACTAGTGACTTTTTTATTGTGACCAGGGAAAATTGGTCATAGATCTATGACCAATTGAAGCCACTTGGTCATACACTGCTCTGGAGGGTTTAAAGCTGAATCTATAGTGACCAATCTTGATTGAATGGTCATAGCCTGGTTAGATGAATTGGTCATAATCTAGTAGAGGAAAGTCAACTAAGCAGTCTTGCCTACATGTCACTGTTTAGGTGGCAGTTTCGGTTATGTGTCACTATTGCTTGAGAGACAACTCAGCTGTCTCACCTACATGTTAGTGCTTAGATGTCATTTTCGCTTATGTGTCATCTGTCGATAAGCACACACATTGACTTGTTGACTAATCTAACCGGTCACTGGTGGTACCCGCAGATATGACAAGTGGGACCAACTAACAACCTGATGGGGGGATGCCCAACCGGGTAGGCCCAGGACCCCGAGTCGGCCTTCAAGGCCGGGTGGCCCAAAACCCACCCGGTGTACATCTTCCAGGATACCGGGTCCCCGAGGATCCCGGTATGACGGCTCGGGGAGGCGGCAGCAGATATCTTCGAATCAGTCTGCGATTGTGTATCCCGAAGAGTGCGCTCCACGAAGCCGCACTTGTAGGCAGGATAGCTAGCGCCGCCAGCGGAACCCGTCATTCCCTGTAAACCCTAGCCGGCTCCCTATATAAAGCCGACAAGGAGCAACCCTAGAGGCAGACTCATCTCATTCCATAGCCTCCGGAGCACCCGCAAGCTCTGGTGCGCACACCATTGTACACCCCATTCAGATCCAAATACATACAAGCAGGAGTAGGTCTTTACCTCATACAGAGGGGCCGAACCTAGGTAAACTCTGCGTGTGCAACCTCTTTGTGAATCCTACGTCGCCTGGCTCACACCCGAGTTAAGCCACCCCGTATGGCATCTGCCGTGATTACCCCACGACAGTTGGCGCCCACCGTGGGGCCAGCGATCGCTGGAATTTACTTCATGGAGAGTCCTGAACCTAGCACTGGCGTCTACTTCAGCCCTCAAGCCATGTCGGGTCGCGGTGACATCGTCACCGGCAGCTACTTCGAGCACGGAGGGATCGGCTACATCGCCGATCCACACACTTGGGGCAGGCCCAACTACGCCCCGATCACTCGCGCGATGGCTATCCCGTTCGGGACCGCTGTCACCGCCTACGTCGGCTTCTGCGGCTCGGATGAGGAAGGAGTCGCCAACAACTACGATGGTACTTCCTCCCCCGTCGACCCGCTTGACGAAGCCGCCGTCGACACCGCGGTTGCAAACCACCTTGCACCCGCCCCATCTGCCGAGACCGTCCAGATCTCGAACGACGACGACACCGGGTCGATCTTGCCCGTTCTCGACTACGAGTCGGAGGGCTCGACCGATCTGGCCTCGGACGGCACGACGACACCCGCCCACATCTACATGACGGGCGAGGCGGCTAACTCTGCTGCCGCCAAACCCGCGGCGGCAAACGCCGCCACAGCAGAGGCCAACGCGCAGAAGCAGCGCGACCAGGCACGGCGCGAGCAGGAGGCTCGCGAAAAGCAACAACGCGACGAATCTCTCGCCGCCCTGCGGGGACAAGCAGGTCGGGTGGCTGACCCGCTCAGCACCCTGATCACGCCGGCGAACGTCACCGATCAGGCGACACAGCTCGAGCAGCTGCGCCGGAAGATGGCCCTCCAGCAGGAGGAGATCCGCCAGAAGGAGCTAGAGGTCGATGCTCAGTCGACCGCTCTCTCCGCGGTCACTCGGCATCACAAAAACCGCAAGTCGCGGCTTAACCCTGATGCACCAACTCGCATGCTCGACAACGCCTTCGCGCGCGAGACAGAGCTGGAGAGGCAGCGTGACGAGTGCCGTAGGGCCCAGCCCGGCGGCTCGAGTCAAGTTCCGCCTCAACCTCGCCCGACGATGCCGCCTCCGGCGCCGCGGCCTCCTCCGAACCCGGCTCGTCCCCAACTCCAGCCGCGGAACGACGACGACGCCGACCTCGCAGTTTTCGGCACCCCAGTCGATTGCATGACTGCCGCCGCCTCTCTCTTCAAGAGGATCCGGGTCAAGGACAACCCCTATTGGAGCAAGGGGTGCAAGCTGGTGGACAAGGCGCTGGAGCTGTAGGAGAACATGTCGCAATCCGACGGCAAGCTCTACTCCAGATCGCCACCCAGCGAGAAAACGGCCTCGGCACCACACCGAAGCCAGGGAAACAAGGGTTCCCCCAGGCGTGACGCTGCCCCACAGCCGCCACGCAGTCGGCACGAGGAGCCGGCAGTGTCGAGCAACGCGAGGGCTGGAGGTAACTCGCCTCGGCTCGCCCGCAACGACGCCCGGCACACCATCAACAACAACCAGGCGCAGGCACGCTCCAATCACTCCGCTCCGGATCTGTGCCACCACCTCAACGACAAGCGCGCCGAGGCGACGCGCAACAACAACGACGACGTCGACCCTAGATGCTTTGGACCCGCCATCAGAGGCGAGCATTTCCCTAGCAGCTTCAAAGGACCGAGAGAGGCGCCCAAGTACAACGCTGCCATGAACCCGGAAACTTGGGTCCAGGACTACTTGGCCGCCATGAGCATCCAGAATGCATCTTCGCTCTATTGTGCGCGCTATTTTCCTCTCATGCTTGAGGGAACGGCTCGCACTTGGCTCAACAACCTCCCCAGGAACAGCGTCAACTCCTGGGGCGAGTTGAAGAGGCTCTTCATCACCAACTTCGAAGGAGGGCGAGTCCACTAGAAAGTGGTATCGCCGAGTCGCCGACCTCATCAACTCGGCAGAACACCTCAGCGTCGACACGGTGCACTCCCACCTCGAGGACAACACCACCTTCGAGTCGCTCAAGCAGAAGCTGCGGCGCTCGCACAAGGGTGACATGACGATGGGCCAGCTACTCGCCATCGTGCACAAGTACGCCGAGTCCGACGTCACCAAGGACGACTCCGAGGAGGACGACGACGAGAAGAAAGGCGGCAAAAACAAGAGCAAGGCCAAGCACTCCAGCGCTCATAAACGCAAGGGTGACGGCGGCTCCGAGCTTGTAGCCGCCACGGCTGCGGGGGGCCGCGGCTTCAAGAGCCAACGCGGCAACTTCCCGCGAAAGAAGCTCACCGCCACGGAGATCCTGGCCATGCCGTGTAGGTATCATAGCCTACCCGGCAAGCCAGCCGGCCACACCACTGACGAGTGCAGCTGGACTGCAGAAATCGTCAAGGCCAAGACCGGTGCCAAGAAGCGGGCACCCGACGGAGACGACGACGGTGAGCAGCAGCAGGGCATGCCTCCCACTGCCGGCTTCATGGGCCACACCTTCGTCGGCCTCGATTCCAGGCGGGAGGAGAAGGTCATACGGCGCGCCGTCCACGCGACTCTGCCAGACGTGCCCCAGTGGCTCGACTGGTCAGAGCAGCCGATCACATGGAGCCGTCAAGACCACCCGCCCCGCGTCGATTACCCGGGCAAATTCGCTCTGGTGGTCGCGCCCCAGGTCAAGGGCTACATCTTGACCAAGACATTGATGGACGGAGGGTCGAGCATCAACATCCTCTACTACGAGACGTTCCAACGCATGAAATTGCGTGACGAACAGCTAGTCCCCACCATCACCACCTTCCACGGCATCGTCCCGGGAAAGAAGGCCTACCCGCTAGGCAAAATCGCACTCGACGTCGTCTTCGGCACCGCCAAGAACTTCCGGCTCGAGAAGATCTGGTTCGAGGTGGTGAACTTCCGTAGTTCCTACCACGCGATCCTCGGGCGACCCGCCTTTGCCAAATTCATGGCAAGGCCCTGCTACGCCTACCTGAAGATGAAACTGCCGGGTCCGAACGGCATCATCACTGTACACGGCGACGTCGACCGCGCCATCGAGTGCGAAAAGGGCAACGCCGTCTTTGCCGAGTCCGTCATCGCCACGGAGCAGCTGGAGCAACTCAAGCTGCAAGTCGACCCCAACGACATGACCATCGTCAAGAAGCCGACTCTGGACTCACGCGACAAGTTCCAGTCGGCACAGGAGACCAAGCGCATCCCGCTGGTCGAGGGCGACTCCTCCAAGACGGCGGTGATCGGCTCGCACATGGACGTCGCATAGGAAAGCGCGCTCTGCGACTTCCTCCGTGAGAATCGGGACATCTTCGCATGGAAACCATCTGACATGCCAGGCGTCCCGAGGGAGCTCGCAGAGCACAAGCTCAACGTTGACCCCAAGCTGAAGCCAGTGAAGCAGTTCCTGCGTCGCTTCACTGGTGAGAGACAGAAGGCTATTGGCGAAGAAATAGCCCGGCTCCTAGCTGCCGGGTTCATCGCCGAAGTCATACACCCGGAATGGCTTGCCAACCCGGTGCTCGTTCTGAAGAAGAACGGAACGTGGCGGATGTGCATCGACTACACAGGCTTGAACAAAGCCTGTCCCAAGGATCCATTCGCATTGCCTCGCATCGATCAGCTGATCGACTCGACGGCAGGGTGCGAGGCGCTATGCTTCCTCGACGCCTACTCCGGGTACCACCAGATCAAGATGGCGCCCGAAGACCAGAGAAGACGTCTTTCATCACGCCCTATGGCGCGTTTTGTTACGTCTCCATGCCCTTCGGCTTGAAAAATGCCGGAGCGACTTACCAGCGGTGCATACAGAACTGTTTGCACGAGCAGATCGGCCGCAACGTCCACGCATATGTGGACGACATCGTCGTCAAGTCCAAGCTGAAGACGGACCTGATTGCCGACCTCACGGAGACATTCACCAACCTCCGCAAGTACAGGATAAAGCTCAACCCGGAAAAATGCGTCTTCGGCGTACCCGCGGGCAAGCTCCTGGGCTTCATCGTCTCCGAGCGAGGCATCGAAGCCAACCCAGAGAAGATCAAGGCGATCGAAGCTCTGAAGAAGCCGGAACCTCCGGGACGTGCAGCGGCTCACAGGCTGTGTCGCTGCCCTCAGCCGTTTCATCTCACGACTCGGCGAGAAGGCCATGCCCTTGTACCGGCTCCTCAAGAAGTCGGACACGTTCACCTGGAACGACGAGGCAGACGCCGCCTTGACGGCACTCAAGAAGACGTTGGCCGAGGCGCCGATCCTCGCATCTCCACTGGAAAAGGAGCCGATGCTCCTCTACATCGCCGCGACCAACCGAGTCGTCAGCGCGGTGGTCGTCGTCGAGCGCAAGGAGGAAGGCCACGAGCAACTGGTCCAGCGGCCAGTTTACTACGTCAGCGAAGTCCTGACGGATTCGAAGCAACGTTACCCGCATTACCAAAAACTTGTATACGGTGTTTTCTTTGCTTCAAGAAAATTGCGACACTACTTCATGGGCCACCCGATGACGGTGGTCAGCTCATCTCCCTAGCTGAAATAATCCGCAACAGAGAGGCAACTGGGCGCGTCGCCAAATGGGCCTCCGAGCTGCAGCCTTTCGGCCTCAGCTACGCAGCCCGCACTGCGATCAAGTCGCAGTCACTATCCGACTTCCTCGTCGACTGGATGGAGACACAGTTGCCGGCTCCAACCTATGAAGCCGGCAGATGGACCTTGTTCTTTGACGGGTCAAAGATGTATGAGGGCTCGGGGGCTGGAGTCGTCCTCACTTCTCCCCAAGGCGACAAGATGCGATATGTGCTGCAGATACACTTCACTGCACAACAACGTCGCCGAGTACGAAGCCCTCCTACATGGCCTACGCGTGGCCAAGGAGATGGGAGTCAGCCGTATCAAATGTTACGGCGATTCCGACCTCGTCGTTCAGCAAACGATGGGGACCTGGGATGCAAATGATCCCAACATGGCGGCTTACCGCCGGCTCGTCGATCAAGTCGGCGGCCACTTCGCCGGCATGGAGCTGGAGCACGTCGACCGAAGGAAGAACGAGGCGGCTGACGCACTCTCTCGCTTCGGGTCTAAGCGGGACCGAGTCCCACCCGGCGTCTTCCTCGACCACCTGCACAACCCGTCGGTACGCCCGCCGGCCGAAGTCGACATCGCCAACCCGCCATCATCAGATGCAATTCTGGTGGCGGTAACCCAAGAAACAAACGACTGGAGGGAACCCTACATCGAGTTCCTCACCACCAAAAAGCTGCCAGCCGACGAGGTCCTAGCACGGCGAGTCGTGCGCCGGGCCTCAGCTTACGCCATCATCAACAGCGAGCTCTACAAACGCAGCACATCGGGAGTTTTCCTCCGCTGCGTCGAGCCGGAAGAGGGAAGGCGCATCCTTCATGAGATCCACTCGGGAGATTGCGGCCACCATGTCGGCGCTCGCAACCTGGTCGCCAAGGCGTTCAGGCACGGTTTTTTCTGGCTCTCTGCTCATCAGGATGCAGTCGACATCGTCCGTCGGTGCATCGGGTGCCAGAAGTACGCCCGGCAGGATCACCTACCCGCCGCGGCTCTGAAGACCATCCCTCTGACATGGCCATTCGCAGTCTGGGGAATAGACATGGTGGGCAAGTTCAAACAGCTCGCGGTGGCATGACACATTTGCTCGTCGCAGTCGACAAGTTCACCAAATGGGTCGAAGTTGAACCTATCAAGAAACTCGACGGCAAGACCGCAACCAAGTTCCTCCAGAAGCTCATCTTCCGATTCGGCTACCCGCACAGCATCATCACTGACAACGGCACAAATTTTGCTGAAGGAGAGATGAAGGCCTTCTGCAAACAAAAAGGCATCCGTCTCGACTTGGCGTCGTCGCCCACCCGCAATCAAACGGGCAGGCGGAAAGAATGAACCAGACAGTGCTAGCCGGGATCAAGCCGCGACTTCAAGTCCACTGGAGCGAACACCGGGTTGCTGGCTGGACGAGCTACCAGCCGTACTCTGGGGCATCAGAACGACTCCAAACCGTTCCACCGGCTACACGCCATTCTTCATGGTGTACGGGGCGGAAGCCGTCATGCCGACCGACCTCGAGCACGACTCGCCTCGGGTCGCCCTCTACAACGAGGAAGAAAATGAAGAAGCCCGCCTAGTCGGCGTCGACCTCCTGGAAGAAGCTCGCGAACTCGCACTCTCCAGGACGGCGATATATCAGCAAAGCCTGCGCCGCTACCACAGCCGCCGGGTTAGAAGTCGCTCTTTCCAGGAAGGCGACTTGGTTCTTCGGCTCATCCAAAAGTCGAAAGGGATGCACAAGCTCTCGGCACCATGGGAAGGACCGTTCGTCGTTAGCAAAGCGATGGGCAACGGCTCCTACCACCTCGTCGACTTGCGTGAGCCGAACAAAAGCTCCAAGTCGGAAGAGGAGACCAAGCGTCCATGGAACATCAGCCTGCTTCGCCCCTATTATACATAGTATCCATTGTAATACTGTGTAATCAATCAAGGAAATAAAGTCGATACATACCCGGCACGCTCGGGGGCTATCGTTTCGATTCAATCATGCTTTCGAGTCTTTATTCTTCCTACTCACACGTTATATGATTGATGGGTTGTCAAAGAGAGCCGGATGCCATGATGCGCGGCTCACCACTGGACCCCCTGCTCACGAAGCAAAATCACAAAATTGTTGTTTTCTCCCAAGTCGTCAGCTACCCGCACAAAGTGAAGAAGTAGTGCAGCCGGTTCAAACCTAACTTGACAATGAAGCCGCACTCGGACTTTGTCACCATGGGTACCGCGCGCGTCACGAAAAAATCACGCGAAGCACACTTGGCGAGGTCGCACGATCGACTAGCTTACAAAACAAGCGAAAAACAAACAAAGTGACGAAAGCGCACAAAAAACAAGCATGGGAGTGCCAAAACAAAGATTAATAAGCCGCAGAGGCGCACGCTGAAACGCGACCCGGCACATATCATACTTGTTTCATTACATAATATTTTTTCGCCCGCAGGCGACAAACCCTAACTACTTCAAAATAACCCCTCTTTTGAAAGCAGGGGAGCAAACTTCAAGACGGAGGAGCCGCCCGAGCAGAAGACGTCGACGCCTCGTTCGTCGCAGCCGGCGGTGGCAGAGCTGAAGCCCTTTCAAAAAGGTACTCCGACGCCGGCTCCCTGTCCGCCACCTCGCCAAGGTCGTTGCCCTCAGGCACCACGTCGAAGACGAAGTCGTCGTGGTCGACCATCTTGGCAGCCCGGCAGGCGTAAGGGGCGCAGTACTGGAGCACCGGCTGCAGATCGATCTCCCGGCCGCTGCTATCGGTGGGGATGCTGGCCGTGATCTTGTCCACGTTCGTCTGCCTATACCGGCCTCGCACAAGCCCGAGGGCAATGCACGCGCCGGCTCGGGCCGACGACTCCCGCACCCAGGTGATCACCTGGGGCATCAGCTCCAGAACCCGCAACACCTTGCAGACGGGTGCGGGGACACCTTCCTTGGGCGACAGCATCTGGACGACCTTGCTGGCCGGCCGTGAACGTCACGGGCGAAGACTCCGAGCCGGTGGACATGCTCCGCAGACGTCAGGCCAGCCGTCTCCTCGCCTGTTCAACAAAACAAAAATCAACAACAAGGCCACAAGTCAAGTAGGCACAAACTGCAAAGGGTCGCATGAAATCTTTACCCCAGATGCCAACGGCGAGGGTGGCAAGCCGCTCGGTCAGCTCCTTCATCTCGCGCTCAGCCTCGCGGATTTGCGCTCGAGCTTCTCGAGGTCCTCGCCGTACCCCTTGGTCGCCTGGGTGAGGGCGGCGTCCGCCTCCTCCTTCTGCTTGCTGAGCCGCTCGCAGGATTCCTGCACCGCGGCAAACGCCTGCGTGTGCCGGCTCTCCTGCGCGGCCAGCAGTTGCTGGTGCTCAGCGACGGAGATGAAGCCGTCGCGCGCCTTCTTCAGCTCCTCCTGCAGGCGGCGGGTCTCCTGCTGTTCGGCTTCGAGGAGCCAGGACAGCTCCTGCAGTTCACAAGACAACAATCAAGAAGAGGCATGGGGGCTACGCCACGGGTTACCTCTACACCAACATTTGCTAACCCGGGGGCTAGCCCCAACAAAAAAAATAATACGCCGAGTCAGGAACCGGGGGCTACGTCCGAGTGGCATACACACCCCCACCGGCCTGCCTCTACATCGACATTGGCAAACCAAGGACTACTATTCGCCAAACTTTGCATCCAGAAAACTATGAAGACCCAAGCCGCTTTCTACGAACGACTCGGGCCTTGGGGGCTACATATACGCTACGGACGCAACAGGTGCAAGAAGGATTCTACGTACCTGGTGCGCATCCATCGCTGTTGGATGGCGGCTCGGAAGTCAGGCCGGGGCAGATGCACCCGGGACGGAGCTCGGGGGCTGGGCAGTCAGCCCACCCGACGAGGAAGCCGTCGCGGCGGCGCGGGTCGTCGTCACCACCAGCGCCGTCTCCGGCAGGCGTGGCACCCTGTGCCAGCCGGCACGGTGTCATCAATAGTGGCCCCCTCGGGTCGAGGGGGCACAATAACTTCGTCGCCTCCGCCCGGAAGGCGGAGGACTCGGCGCTCTCGTGGTCGGCTCCGTGACGTGCGCGGGGCTCCGCCCGCTGGGAGTCGCTCTCCAGCGCGTCCTCCATGTCACTGAGGGACGCGTCCTCAGCCCTGCGACACTCGCACGGGTCAAACTCAAGATAGCGTTTCCAGGAACTTTGGATGAGGATCAGCAGCAGACCTGTCACCCGCAGGTGGAAGAGTTGAGGTCCGAACCCTCGGAAGCGAGGCGCAGGAGGCGAGTCGGCGCGGGCCCTCGCAGGGATGTCCCGCAAGGCCTTCTGCCTCCGCTCGGCAACGACGGTGCGCTGCACGGCAGCCCCAGCCGATCGCTCCGGTGGCGGCGGCGTCGGGTTCGCCGACTTGGAGCGCTTGGAGTTGGGCCCGGCGTCCTCAGCCGCAGGCCTACGCCTCCGCCGGATGCGGAGCGGCTGATCATCTTCATCATCTTCAGCAGGCGCCGGGTTCTTGGACCCGGCGCGTTCTTCTCTTCCTTCTTCTCCTTCCTCCTCATCCTCAGACAGGATGGGGATCGGTTGGCGGGAGGAGAAGGCGGCCTCGTTGCCATGGTGGCGCTGTCGGCTTCGTCGTCGGAGTCGCGCTCGACGACGTCGTTGGGGCCGGCAAGCACCGTGGGAGCGTCTCCGCGGGTCGGAGGCAACCCAACAAGCGATCGAAACTCCTGAATTCGACAAAGCAGGAAGGATCGGTATAAAAAGACCAAGAAAAGGAAAGTATTTCGAATCGTCAAGCAAAGGGACTCACCTCAGGAGCCGGATGCTTGGCGGAGTAGGCCTCCAGGCCGCCCACGATCCACTCGGGAGCCGGGTGGACCGTGACACGCTTCATCCGCAGCGTGAATTGCTCTACCGACTCGAACAATGTCGGGTCATGGCGCTGCGGGTCCTTCGTCCCCTTGTACTCGCAGATCAGCGAGGGCCGGTGCTGCAGAGGCGCGATCTTCCTCTTCACCCAAGTGGCGATGAGGTTCAGACCCGTCAGCCCTCCTTCTTCAGCTCCTGAAGCCGCGCCATCAGCCGGCGCACCATGGGCAAGTCGGCGTCGCGCGGCAGCTCCTGAAGATTGCGAGGCCGGCTCGGCGATGGCGAGAAGCAGGGGATCCCGATCTCGCCGTCAGGCGCCGGCTCCCGCATGTAGAAGCCCGACTTCCTCCAATACACTTTGGAGGGGAGGCCGAGATCCAGGTAGTCGACGTCGCCGCGGACCTGGAAGTTGAGGCCGCCGCAGGGCGCCATGTCGCCGCCCTTCCCCAGCTTGCCGTGGAAGATCCACAGCCACAGCGGGAAGAACGGGGCGCACCCGAAGTAGCCCTCGCACAGGGTGACGAAGCAGGCGAGATGGAGGATCGAGTTGGGCGTCAGGTCATGTACCTGAAGCCCGTAGAAGTCCAGAATCGCCGGAAGAACTCCGACGTGGGGAAGCCCAGCCCGCGCTCGAGGAACGCGAGGAAGGCGACGAACTCGCCCGGCGATGGCCGCGGGCGAGGATCCGCGGAGGCGATGCGCCACCGACGCTCCGACGCCGGCGGCAACAAGCCCTCGTTGGCGGCTTGCTCCAGCGCCTGCGCGTCACCGACGACCTCTCCCACTTGTTCTTGGGCGCCACCATCTTGGCCGGAAGAGAGGCGGAGGAGCAAGATGTCCAATGGCTGCGGCGGCGATGCGGCGAAGAACTCAGGCGCGACTGCTTGAGGAGAGACGGCGAGCGCAAGGAAGAGGAGAATGAACTCACCAGCCGCACTCCCCTGCCGTTTTAATAGGCACAGTGAGTGGAGCCGTTACCGCAGTAAATGGCGCCGCCCGCGTCGCCCACGTCGCCCACTATCGCCACGTCGCACGACGCCTCGATTCCCGCGCGACGCCTCGGTTTCCACGGGAGCGTGCCGAAAAATGCGGCTCAGATTCGGCCACGTCGCTCTGTCACGACGTTTGGACCGATGGATCGGGCGCGTGCGGGTCAAGGAGCGTCATCATTGCCACTGCTCCATCCCGAGGTGGAGGCAGTCGATGCGCCGTCAAGTCCCATCAATCGACTCGGCGCCAGACAGACAAACACTACAGGACAAACGGTCAAAGATGCCGTGACGTCAGACGGAGAAGGCAAGGAGACAACCCGCACCGAGGCGAGTCGGGATGGCAAACGTCCCGACGGGCACAAGCCGGCATCAAACAAAAACTTGAGTTAGACCGGACGTTAAAAGCCAAAATCCACCACTCCGAGCCGTTGTTTTCTTTTCTCTGTTTCAGGAGTTCGTTCAACGACACGACCCGGCAGTTCGCAAGACGAAGACCAAGCCGGAGACGAGTCCCTGACGAACTCGGGGGCTAATGATGGGGGGATGCCCAACCGGGTAGGCCCAGGACCCCGAGTCGGCCTTCAAGGCCGGGTGGCCCAAAGCCCACCCGGTGTACATCTTCCAGGATACCGGGTCCCCGAGGATCCCGGTATGACGGCTCGGGGAGGCGGCAGCAGATATCTTCGAATCAGTCTGCGATTGTGTATCCCGAAGAGTGCGCTCCACGAAGCCGCACTTGTAGGCAGGATAGCTAGCGCCGCCAGCGGAACCCGTCATTCCCTGTAAACCCTAGCCGGCTCCCTATATAAAGCCGGCAAGGAGCAACCCTAGAGGCAGACTCATCTCATTCCATAGCCTCCGGAGCACCCGCAAGCTCTGGTGCGCACACCATTGTACACCCCATTCAGATCCAAATACATACAAGCAGGAGTAGGTCTTTACCTCATACAGAGGGGCCGAACCTGGGTAAACTCTGCGTGTGCAACCTCTCTGTGAATCCTACGTCGCCTGGCTCACACCCGAGTTAAGCCACCCCGTATGGCATCTGCCGTGATTACCCCACGACACAACCTACCATGACATGTGGGCCCCGCACCACGATACCTGACATGTGGGTCCCACCCCACCCCAAATTACATGTAGGACCCACACCACACCCTTGACATGTGGCTCCCACGCCACCCAATGACATGTAGGGCCCACCCCATCTAACACGTGGAACCCACACCGCACACATGACATGTGGACCACGCTGACACATGGGACCCAACACTGACCTGACGAGCGGGACCCACCACAGAATCACACATGGCTGAAATGGACAAAATAAATTATTCGTTGGCTGGGATTCGAACCCACGCCCTCTCGCGAGAGTTCCAACAGCGCATACGACCAATAGGATAGCAACAGTTCGTGATGTATTTCCAACCGCGCCTTTATTAACTAATGCGTACATTTCATGGGTTTGGGCCTAGTTCGTCCAGGCCTTTATTCTGGTTTTTTTTTTCCGTTTCACGTCTTGCTCCCTAATGGGCCAACGGCGTATGTCGCTACCTCGGCTGGCCGTTGTGGCCACTGGCCCACCCGTCAGTTTGGGGCTAGGGTAGCCCATGTGTGAACTTTTCAGATTTTTCCAAATTTCAGAAATTGAATAAATTTTTGAAAATTCATTTAATCTTCTCTGTAAATTAGATATTTACAAACAATGTGTAAAAGTGTTCACAAAAATCTAATATAGCTATTTATATAACATTCATAAATATTGAAATAATTTAAACTAGGAATAGCTTAGAAAACAAATTGAATGGTAAAAACGGCTGACCGGACATAAAGTCTTAGCCAATGTTTCTAGACTATTAGGGAGTAGAGTGTAGGAATCTCGTAGATGGAACAACAATTTCTTCCGCCCAGATGGAGTAACCGTTGCATATAGGGGTTGAATTTGGCAAAACTTTTGGTATATCTCTGATGATATGGGTACTTTTGTATCTAATAATAAATTTTTCAAAGAATCATGAGCAAACTACGAAGCACTTATGGTTCAAATTTGACCTGCTTCCAATTGAATCAGCTGAAATTTGTCTTTTTCACGAGAGGTGGATGGAAACCTCCCTACACCCAAACGATTTGGTTATTTGTACATACCACGTAGTCTAATATTATTTTAATGTTGTGATCCAATTTTGCGACAAATATTCTTTAGGTCCTTCACAAAAAACCCCATTTTTTTTTCACCCTGAACAAAAAAGAATGACTTTTTCGTGCAAAAAAATAAAAAGTTTCTTCGGCAACATTGTTCGCCACCCCAAGGTGCACGCTTTTGCAAAATATGAGATCATTGAAACAAACTATGCCATGAAAGTGGCCATAACATCCGTCATTTGCCCTGAAAGGTGTGAATCTTCGTACATGATAGCTCATTTCCGTGAACACTTTTTAAAATATTTGACGTATTCCAAGTTTATATTTGTTTCTAGATACTAGGACACATACAATGACACATCGCGAAGGATTTCCAATTTTTTGATATTTTTGAATTTTTATGCTGATTTCAAAATGCGGTCAAAACGACGGACATGACAGTTCATACATATAGGTGTCAAATCCTGCAAGAATTTTGGTATATCTCTGATGAAATATGCACTTTTGTATCTAAAACTTATTTTTTCAAAAAATCATGATCAAACTACGAAGCATTTGTAGTTCAAATTTGACTCGTTTCAATTGAATCGGCAAAAATTTGTCTTTTTCACGAGAGGTGGATGAAAACCTCTATACACCGCAATGATTTGGTTATTTGTACATACCATGTAGTCTAATAATTTTTTTAAATGTTATGATCCTATTTTGCAACAAATATTTGGTAGGTCCTTCACAAAAAACCCCATTTTTTTGCACTCTGAAAATAAAAAATGACTTTTTCGTGCAAAGAAAAAAACTTTCTTCGGCAACATTGTTCGCCACTCCAAGGTGGACGCTTTTGCAAAAGATGAGATCATTTAAACAAACTATGCCATGAAAGTGGCCATAGCATCCGTCATTTGGCTTGAAAGGTGTGAATCTTCGTACATGATAGCTCATGTCTGTGAACACTTTTTAGAAATACTAGCAAAATTGCCCGTGCGTTGCAACGGCTCTAGAAGAAATTAGTACATGCTCACAATCATGCAAAACAACGTGTTTACTTTTTTGTTTTAATCTATATCAAATAGGGGTGCTGATGATTCCTATAAAATATTTTTAAGACCTGGAAGGTTCCACTACTCAAGCTTTGTTTCTTCTTGTTAACGGAACAAAACGAATTTATCATATAAATCCACCTGCATTTTTGGTGCAAGAGAAGATAAATTGCTTAGGCGAGAAATTCGTCAATAACCTAGAGAAAAAAATTAAGGTAAACCTGCTACTGGTCTGAGGAGGTTGTGCTGGTCAGTCCCGATGAGGTGCCGGGTGAAGATCGTCCTTAATCTGCTCCCTGTGGAGGAAACTACCGCCGGTCATGTGCATAACTTTTGTGTTATGTAGAGAAGCCACGGAATGAGAAGTCTTGGAGTTCAGGTCCAGAGATGGAAGGGCACCAAGGTTGTGTTGATCCAGGCTCCGCTTGATTTTTGCCAAGAAAACACGTCATCGAGAAAAATCGGCGAGAACTCATGCCGGCTTGCCGGCCGCACGTACTGGATCTTGGTTGATTGTTCTTTGGGATGTACTAAGCCGGCTAGTTAGCTGATGGATTTATCGATTAGGCTCATGACCAAGCGATTTCTTCTTGTGAGGACCGATGCCGGACCTGCAAACGTAGATGCACAGCTATCCACGAAAAACCTTTTTTCGAATTAAGGGGCCCTCATTGACATGAAACCAGGATAAGGCCCGTCTGATACATAGTTCATCAGGCCAAATTTTCCATGAAAAACCCTTCGATGTACAAAGCTGGCAGCTAGAATTGATCGATCATGCATTTATGCTTCTGGAGGAGTACTTTACGCCGAGGACCTGCAGCTGCAAAGCTAGAGCTGGATGGCTAGCTTATGGATTGATCGATTATAACGGTGGCCGAGTTAGGGCACACCTCGTGAGACGACGATGTCGCTTGATGGGTGCGGCAGCTCCCAGCGCCTCCGTCTACCAGACCACATCGAGGTGTCGCTCCGAGCCGAAACTGAACGCCTCAGCCCTATTGGATCGCGCCGCCTCCTCAGGGAATCATTGCCGAGATCAAACTCCCCGTTTGCCGTTGCTGATATCTTCGATAGATCGATTCCTTGGATCGATTATGTCGCTCCCGCCCAAATCAACATCGTCTGCTGTTTCGTGCTCAGGGCCGCCGTCTCTCGCATGCTCGACCCAACAGTGCCTGCAAGTTTCGCCGTCCATCCCGTGCTCTCATTGTTGGCTGCCTTTTTGACATCTCGTCTTCCCCGCAAGCCGCTCCCGCCCGTCGTCCTCGTCGACACATGACGAGATCAGCGCCGCAACTGCTCCCTTTGAGTCCGGCCGCTGCAAGCACTCTCGGTTCTCCGCCGCCGTCGACTCTCGCCAGAGGAGACCTAGGAGATCGACGGAGGAGCGCATGTCCAGATCAAGCCGAGATGATCGATCCCGAGCGCTAAAACAGGGAACGTTGTGATTGACGTGCTTGAGGTTTCGGTTCAGGATTCCTTTCCTCTCAGCACTCGTCGCCCGGAGCGCTAACGGACGTACACGATCTATGAAGGAAACGCGGACGCGACATACTAAACGTGGGCGACGTACGAAACCAAAAACGGACCAGCAAAACGGTGCCTAACTTATGGGTGGCATAGGTGGATAATTATTCACAACTTTATGGGTAAATCCAATCTCATGACACACCAAACCGCGGAAGACTTAACGCTTTTATTATTAGGTAAAGATTTGACGTATTCCAAGTTTATATTTATTTCTCGATACTAGGACACATACAATGACACATCGCGAAGGATTTCCAAATTTTTGATATTTTTGAATTTTTATGCTAATTTCAAAATGCGGTCAAAACGACGGATATGACCGTTCATACCTAGGTGTCAAATCCTGCAAGAATTTTGGTATATCTTTGATGAAATATGCACTTTTGTATCTAAAAAATATTTTTTCAAAAAATCATGATCAAACTACGAAGCACTTGTAGTTCAAATTTGACCCGCTTCCAATTGAATTGGCAGAAATATGTCTTTTTCACGAGAGGTGGATGGAAACCTCTACACACCCAACCATTTGGTTATTTCTACATAACATGTGGTATAATATTTTTATAAAATTTTATGATCCAATTTTGCAACAAATATTTGGTAGGTACTTCACAAATAACCCCACGTTTTGCACTCTGAAAATAAAAAATGACTTTTTCGTTCAAAGAAAATAAAATTTTCTTCGGCAACATTGTTCGCCACTCCAAGGTGCACGCTTTTGCAAAAGATGAGATCATTTAAAGAAACTATGCCATGAAAGTAGCCATAACATCCGTGAATTGCCTTGAAAAGTGTGAATCTTCATACATGATAGCTCCTTTCAGCGAACACTTTTTAAAAATATTTGACGTATTCCAAGTTTATATTTTTTCTCGATACTAGGTCACATACAATGACATATCGCGAAGGATTCCCAATTTTTATTTTTTTTGAATTTCTGATGCCGATTTCAAAATACGGTCAAAACGACGCACATGACCGTTCATACCATGGTGTCGAATCCTGCAAGAATCTTGGTATATATCTGATGAAATAGGTACTTTTGTATCTAAAAATAAATTTTTCAAAAAATCATGAGTAAACTACGAAGCACCTATAGTTCAAATTTGACCCGTTTCTAGTTGAATCAGCAGAAATCAAAAAATATGTCTTTGTTAAAAAGAAAACTGGGCCAAATCTGGCACAACCTCTGATCTCCTCCTGGATCTTAGGCCCGTTGGACAGGGATTGGAGCACCGCGAGCCGTCCGATGCCGATCCGGCGGCCTGCACAGCGCGCTTCCGGTATATATCAGCGCGAAGCCGAAAACCCTAGGTGCTCTCTTCTTCTCTCCGTCTCTACATCGCCTCCGCCTCCATCCCCTTCCTCTCTCGCCATGGCCTCGATTCCCGAAACCCTAGCGCCCACCACTCCTCTCCCTTGCTTCCTGTCCGGCTGTCCCGAGTTCCCCATTTCGAACGCCGCGACGCCAAATGGCTTGGAGGCCGCGGAGGTATCGCCGCCGCCTCTGATCTAGCATCCCTGCGATGGTCGACCACAGCGGCGGCGTTGCCACTCACTTCTGGCGCTTCGATGCCTTGCTCCCCGGCCCCGCCTTCATATCCTACCGCTTCGTGGTCGTCGGACTCGCGGCCTAGGTGGTCTGGCTCGTCTTGCCGACGCATCTGGCCTCGGGGTCGCCGGATCTCAAGGGCTCATTCCTTTCCACTTTGAATCCTTGATGTCATCGGTGGTAGATTGACCGATTTGTTCGTTGATGCAGGTCTCAGGTGCTCCGTTCGGGCCACCAGGTTGTCTACGTCGCCGCGCTCCGCTCCCGCACCACACGGAGATGCTCCAGATCTTCAAGGTCTGTTCTCATCTTTATTCTACATTGTGTCTGTGCTGCAATCTCACTAAGTTCAGTCAACACTGTTATGATCAGACGTGCCATTCTATCCACTATTCATTGAGTTATGAAGTGCAGATCCTCTAGCTGAGCAATTAGATAGGTTAGTTGGACTATGAGATAGGTTATGTTGTCCTTGCTGAGTATAGTTGCTAGAATCTAGTATTGCCATACTAGAAAGGGAATTAAACATTTACTACACTGCACAACTTGACTAGCCTCTGATTCTCCTTGTTTATATGAACACTTTAGTGTATCAAAACGAGGTGGCATCTATATGCCTTTTATACTCGTATGGTAATTCCTTTGTAATAGAGAAATCATAACTTGCTCAATAGGTTGTTATTTCCTTTTCGATGCTTGGTTATACCTATTATTATATATCTTACCCCGTTGTTGTTTCTGCGTGATTATAACAATGAAACGCACAAATGATGAAACCTTCTTACTCATGTCCTTTTGGTTGTAATCAGATTGTTGCAGAGAGTTTGTTCGAGGGAGAGATCATGACCTTAGTCAGTTCAGGTTGTTGCACAGAGTTTGTCTGAGGAAGTGTAAGCTCAGCTTCACCAGAGGATTTGGGGCTGGCTACCTGAAGCAGGTACACACCAATCAAATGGTGTCTCTGTTTCGTTTTTTTTGTTTGATCTCTAGGACATTGCTGATGAGTGTAGAGTGTAGACCTGCATGTGACAACTTCTTTATGGCATGGATCCCATCAATTAAACTGCTCATGTATATTTACTGTTATCCTGCGTGAAGTTGTGATGTTTTGTTCATACTCCAGCTTCGCAAAAAATTGCTTCTATCTTTGCCTACCTGTTTGAATTTATACTCCAGATTTCTCTACTTGTTTCATGAGTATGTTCTATGCGTTTGTTATCATGTTAATGCTTTGCCTACTCCTAGACCTTGATGCATGTGTTCCTTGTATATACAAATTGCAGTATGTTGATCTTTATTTACTTGACTCTTGATTGATTTTGTTGTAGTGAACTGAATTGTTCTCACTATTGTGCACGAGTACCTGATCGATGAAGATGTTGCTGCACTCGAAGATAGACAGTCTGGAGGAGGAAGGTGGCGGCACATGATCTGGAAGTGGAGGAGGAATATCTGGAGAAAACAACCCAATCTGACGAGTGGGACCAAGCATCTGACGCAATCTTACGAGTTGGACAATTATTTTCTGTTCTGTAATCACAGATTGTGTATTTTCAGATCTTCTAATCATAAAACTCCATGTGTTGTCTCTTGTCTGAATGAAATATTTGTTATTTACTTTCAATATGCTGGACCTGGTGTATTGGACCAGAGGCAAACTGAAATCTGACTAGTGGTACCAAGGAGAAATAGAACCTGAAAAATGGGACCAGTTAAAAAATAGAATCTGACAAGTGGGACCCGTTTGAAATTTTAGCTGACAAGTGGGACCTGTTAGAAAAATAACCCGATAAGTGGGACCACTTCAAATTAAAATAAAACATAATTTATTCGCCTAAAAGGCCAAGGCCCAAAAAATGAACCATCAAAAGGGCCAAAAGCCTAGAATAGAAAGGCCCGAATTGTTGGGCTCGACCCACGTAAAACACATAACTGGACTGGGCTGATTCTTTTATGTGGCCATTTCAATTGGTCACAATTTTGCCACGTCAGTCATGCCACATCAGATTTGACATGGCAAGGCCAGATAGTCAGTGACCAAAACAATTGGTCATAACACATATGACCTTCCATTTTAGTCATAAACATCTATATAAACATCTATGATGATTGCATACAAAAGGTCACGTAGCTCCGTTAGTGACCGCCAGCTTTCGACCAACTGATTTTGGTCACAAAAAGGTCACAAATGAAATTACGTTACCATTCAGTGACCAATATGGAGGGTCACCAGTTAGCATATTTCTTGTAGTGGACGGCGGTTCGGCTGGTGGCGGCTGCGGTGGCCGTCGTCCTCCTTTCCAGCGATTTTTGTCGTTTAGCTGTCGGAAATCGTTCTACCGCTCCAATGCATCTCCCAAATGGATCCCTAGAAAAGGTTAAATTGGAATGGACAAATACTCCCGCACTGCATGCTGAAGTGGAGCAAAAATATTGGCAAAAGTTAGATAGTACCTTCACGCTAACAGACAGAAGACCAGCAAAACCGCTCTCCGTCGCGTTCTTCCTCCCGGTCCGTTGATGCACCGCCTCTGCCCCAGCGCTCGCCGCTGCTCCAGCACGGCGGTGCACCGCCTCCGCCGCGGCCGCCGTTCCTCCTCCCGCACCTAGCCGTTGTCCGGCCTCCACCTCCGTCGCTCCGCTTCCTCCACCTCACCAATGTCCCGAATCCGCCGCCTCCGCTCCTCCACCAAGCCGATGTCGCGCCTCTGCCTCCTCCGTCGCAGCTCCTCCTCCACCTCCACCTCGCCGCCCTCACGTCCCTGGTGCCCCCGTGCCGCATTTGCCGCGGCCACGCAGCGCGCCCGCGCCGGGACGCTCCGCCCGGAAGATGCACACAACCTGTTCGACGAATTGCTGCGGCAGGCCACCCCAGTCCCGGAGCTCTCCTTGAACAACTTCCTTGCTGCGCTAGCCCGTGCGCCAGCCTGCGACGACCGCAGAAGCGGCCCTGCTCTCGCCGTCTCCCTCGTCAACCGTGTGTGGCGCGAAGAAGCCGGACCGCGTGTGGTGCAGCCCACAGTCTACACCTACACCATCCTCATGGACTGTTGCTGCCGCGCACGTCGCCCGGACCTAGGGCTTGCCTTATTCGGCCGATTTCTCAGGATAGGCCTGAGCTTAAACCAGATCGTCGCCAACACCCTCCTCAAGTGCCTCTGCTGCACGAAACGGACAGACGAGGCTGTCAACGTGCTGCTTCATACGATGTCCTGGCTCGGCTGTGTGCCTGATGTCATCTCATACAACACAGTTCTGAAGAGGTTATGTGAAGATAGAAGAAGCAAGCAGGCACACGAGCTGCTCCAGACAATGGCAAAAGAAGGAGGTGCCTGCTCCCCCAGCGTGGTGACCCATAACACGGTCATCCATGGCTTATTTAAGGAGGGTGAAATAGGCAAGGCATGCAATCTATTCCATGAAATGATGCAGCAAGGGGTTGAGCCTGATGCGGTGACATACAACTCTGTTACTGATGCGTTGTGCAAGGCCAGAGCAATGGACAAGGCAGAGCTAGTCATTCGGCAGATGGCTGATAAGGGTGTTCAACCGGATACTGTGACATATACTTGCATGATCCATGAGGCGACTAAAATGGTCAGAGAAATGACAAGCCGAGGTCTTACACCAGATATTATTACTTTCAACTCATTCATGACTTCCCTTTGCAAGCATGGAAGAAGCAAAGAAGCTGCAGAAATTTTTGAGTCCATGACTGCCAATGGACAAAAACGTAATATGGCCTCGTACTCTATTTTGCTTCATGGGTATGGCAGTGAAGGATGCTTAGTTGATATGATTAATCTTTTTAATTCAATGAAAGGCAACGGTATTTTACCCAACTGCCGTGTTTTCAATATACTAATTGGTGCATACGCTAAATGTGGAATGATGGATGAAGCTATGCTCATATTTGCCGAAATGCGGGGACAAGGAGTGAGTCCGGATGTAGTGACCTATTCAACTGTAATAGCCACACTTAGTAGAATGGGTAGGCTGGCCGATGCTGTGGGAAAATTTGATGAGATGATTGCTATGGGAGTACAGCCGCACCAACCTGTTTATCAGTCCCTAATTCATGGCTGTTGTATACATGGTGATCTGGTTAAAGCTAAGGAGTTGGTTTCTGAAATGATGAGCAATAGTATTCCTCATCCTAACATTGTGTTCTTCAATTCAATAATAAACAGTCTATGCAAAGAAGGAAGGGTTATGGATGCACAAGATATATTTGACCTTGTTATACTCATTGGTGAGAGGCCTGATGTCATTACATTTAATACACTGATTGACGGGTATGGCTTAGTCGGCAAGATAGATAAAGCCCTCAGAGTACTTGATTCCATGGTAGCTGTTGGTGTTGAGCCCAATATTGTTACCTATAATACACTTCTTAATGGCTATTGTACAAATCGAAGGGTCGATGATGGTTTGGCTCTATTCAAAGAAATGCCGCATAAGAGAATTGAACCTAATACTGCTACATATGACATCATACTGAATGGGTTATTTCGTGCTAGGAGAACTGTTGCTGCAAAGAAGATGTTCCATGAGATGGTCGAAAGTGGAGTAGCAGTGAGCATTTTCACATACAATATAATACTTGGAGGACTTTGTAGAAATAATTGTGCTGAAGAAGCAATCGTTCTGTTCCATAAATTAGGTGCAATGAGTGTGAAGTTCGATACTGCAATAATCAATACCATGATTAATGCAATGTACAAGGTTAGAAGAAAAAAAGAAGCAAACGATTTGTTTTATGCAATATCTGCCAGTGGGTTGGTACCTAATGCTTCTACTTATGGAATAATGATATACAATCTTCTAAAAGAAGGAGCAGTGGAAGAAGCTGACATTATGTTCACATCAATGGAGAAAAATGGTTGTGCTCCCAGCTCTCATCTGTAAATGGTATCATCAGAACCTTATTGGAAAAGGGGGAGATAGTCAAGGCCGGAAATTATATGTCGAGAGTTGATGGGAAGAGCATCTCACTTGAAGCTTCAACTACTCTGTTGTTGTCGTCTCTATTTTCAGGGAAAGGGAAATATCGGGAACAAATAACTTTGCTCCCTGCAAAGTACCATTTTTTAAGGAGTCATTGATGAACTAGACTCATTGGATGGAACGGCAGTGCTACCCAGGGCAATGCCATGCAAGTATTTCCTAGGTAAAAAAGATCCCATCTTATTTTTGTGCTATTTCTTGTATGCTATCACCATATTTGGTTGCAGTTGACATACCTGCACACATTTTACCAGTAGAAGTAGTTCATATGTAATGATAATACCGATTTTCAAAAATTTAAATTTCTTATATCATAAAGTTGGTTTCTTTAGATCTACAAACGATGAACTGCCATGCAAATTATTTGAGGGACTCCTATTAGGTCATGGTTGACTATATTGTTAGCATTGTTAGTTATACACCACACTGTTCCCATAGGAATTCCCAGAAATCCTCTATAATCTTGACATTACATCTGACTGATACCCATGAGTTGTCCCTTTATAGTTTCATAATTTGAGGTTTCTTCCTTGTTATGCATTCTCTAAGTAATGGCTTTGGTTCTGCATGCCACGTGCAGGGCCACCTGAGCAATGGGGAGGCATGGGAGGATTACTGCATGCACTTCAAGTGTGGCGCAGCAGGGGAGATGGACCTGCTGTTGTGGTGGGGCAACAGGAAGCGGTTGAGCTGCGTGTGTACTGCCACAATGTTCAGGTCTCTTGCCAGAAGATGTTCAGGAAGCTGCAACAGCCACAGATGAGAAATCCACAGCCACTGAGAACGCTCCTGCGGTTGCAGGGCAGTACCATGTCCTCAGGTCCCTTACCAGTTACCAGTGTTGAGGGCTCTTATCTCCTAGCGTTCTGTTTTGAATTTTTCAAAACAAAAGGAAGAAAAAAGTTTTTATGAGTATAAAGATTTGGAGTTTGTTTCATACTCTCCCGCTTATCCTAGATCAAATCTGCTAGCTGGGCATGTCCTTTTGCTATGTACTAGAATGAGCATCAGTTCTAGATTCGTTCACTTTCTGAAAAAGAACTGATGTTTAATCTAAGAGATTATGACCAAATATGTTTGGTTTATGTTAGGATTTATTGAATATATTGCAGCATTTCATCTAATAGAAGCTCCAAATGAATTCAAATCAATGACTATGAGGGGATGCTCTTGAAGAAATAGTAGGCAGACTACACATGATCTAAGCCAAATGACAATTGTTTTGTGGGGCCTATGTGGAATTGTAGCCAGACCACACTTGTTTAGCGATGTAGAATGCTATACTTCTGATATTATTGTGTAACTGATGACACACGACAATGGGCTTTACAGAAAATGGATGTAGAAAAGGTGCAGTACCTTAACTCTCTGAGAATTTCACTTGTGTTCTTCGTGGCAATCCTGACCTTGAGAGGGTAGCTAATCTCCCCAAACTGTGCAAGCTTGACATCTGCAATTGCCCCAGATAAAGGTGTTGGAGTGTGTTCCAGCACTTCAGAACCTTTACATAAAGGATAACCATCTGGAGACACTCCCTGGGTACCTGAAAGATGTAAAGGTCTTGTGCTCGTTGGTTGGTCTAGTCAGCTTCATCCGAGGTCTCGGCTGGAGGTTGCAAGGCAAGAACGGGGTGAAAGCTCAGTCTCTGGTTTTGGCCGGAGCCGACAACGAGACGTCATTACCTTCCTGAAGGCGTTGTTGCGGGGTGGTGCCTTTTCCTCCATCTGGTGGCAGCAACGGGGGAAACCTTAGACCCTTTGGGTCGGCTGATGATGGTGTCCTGCCGCGAAATGGTGAAGTCGGAGCTGTGGGGTCGTGAAGTCGGCTGTCGCCGAAGGTGAAGTCGGAGTCACTGACTCGTGGAGGAGTGATGACAATGACACCAGAGGTTTGGCAGTCTCTCTTCTGGACGGCGTGTGTGTGTGCTCCGTGTGGGTGGCCAAGTCTGCCGGATGACGACATTCATGCATTTGTAACGGTTTTAGTCCGGTTCCCCGCTAATGAATCAGTCAATACTCCCCTACTTTTCTTAAATAAAATGAGGCAAATTGCCTGTTATGTTAAAAAGCTAAACCTGGACTGCAGCCCGTCACTTGCTTAGTTCCATAATGCTCGTTATGCAAACAATCTGATATGTCCTGTGCCCAAGAGAACCCTACTGCTTGTTAACGTGTTCATCTAGTGAGGCAAACACAGGTGTTAACTCATTTGCTTATGTTCTTTAGCTGTTTTATTCATTTTGATTTTTTTTTATGTTATCTTTCATCCTGGGAATTCCATATTTTCATTCTCAGGCTACACCATGAATTTATTTCCCTTAACTGGATCAAGAGTGATGCTGACGAATGAGCGACAACAAGCAAACCTGATTGCAACCCAGTTTCATACACTTCCAAGTGGCAACTTTTTTTTTTTCATTAATAGGGTGAGTTTCTACACCAGGTACTTTTGCATATGTTTAATTTTTTTACTTGGGAATAGGTACTTTTGCATTTCCTTTGTACTCTGATTTCAATTTATAGATTTATCTTAAGTTCCGTTTTTCAGATTATTTTTCTTACAGCACTGATACCCCCTTCTGGGCTTTCAGATTAATTGACAGTTACACGTGTCTAAAATAGCATTGAAACAATTTAAAAAAATGCTAGCAGTGATCCCTAAATTGGAGCAGCTAGCAATGCTGCCATAATTGAGCTCTGTAAACTTTATATAGATAACGAGAGAATGGCAGATTTGTCCAAACGTTACTCAGATCTTTCAGATTGGAGCTACTTTTTTGTCTTCTTTTCTGAATATAACAAGATGTTAGTTCAGTTCAGGTCCCTGTCAGTGAGATCAAAGTTTTAACATTGCATAGATTTCGAGTCTAACTTCAAAACTAAATTGAATTGCAGCCTTGTATGATTCCGATCACGGCACTTTGCGGGTGGCTGATGGCGTGCTGCAAGGTAAGGTTACTGCAAGCTGCCGAATACACGGTTCCTTCAGGCACATGGTGTCGGTTCCCTCGTAATCGTATCCCATGGCATCGTAGGATGAAACTGCTGCAACTCATGGCACGTCGCTCAGATCGGTGGCGGTGGCATGCTTATATGGTTTTATAGCTTGAAAACATCTGCAGTTCATGTTGTTGCCGGTTTATCTGTATATGGGCATGTACGGTGTCAGGGACGGTCAACATGTCATAGTAATTGGCAGTGCCATAAAAAGTTCCATGAAATACAGGCCATGATAATCTCATGCAACGCTGGTGCAAACCTAAGTCTGAAGCGTCATGGCAACCTCACCATCACATTTTTTCCCATTATTCACATGATGTTATTGTGAGAAATACATCGGAGGCTGGTAAAAGAAACGTGAGTATTTTCAAGCTTCTATTTAGGCGCTATGAATAAGTATACATAAATGCCACGGCTAAAAACAGCTGAAGAGCAGATGATTCCAGAATGACATGATACGAAATCATGACATGACTTAGAGGAGTACATCATTATTTGAAACAATAACTCAAACTATGTAACTAAATGTTGCCATAACTGTTGGCATGACACTATAAGTCAGTACAGGTGGAAACATACAACTGCTTGTTCAAAGAAGAGATTTCTTTTGGAGGACACACTCATTCGTCGCTTACGCTGATGGCAACCGGAACAAAAGGAACTTTATGCGAGGGTTTCCTTTTCAACAGGAAGCTCTACTTGTAGTAAGTTCTTCTCCATCTTTATGTGCAGGGACAATTCTGAAATAGGTTATACACCATCAGCACAAGAAAAATGCCCAAAATACAGTCACAGCTGATGTATTTTGCAAAAAAAATTAGTTTGAGGGGTTGCGGGAAATAACTAATCCCACCGCCAAAAATGACTTCCTTCAGGGCACTCCGAAGTCCAGATACTTCCAAGCCAAGGGCACTCCGAAGTCCAGATACTTCCAAGCCACTGGGAACAGAAGTTTAGGCCCAAAGCTGGATATAGAAAACAGTGCTCCTACTAAGAAGAAGCATGGTCAAGTAAAAACAATTCTATAAGTTTATAACGGCAATAGAGTATTCACATGCTGCTACTCATAGCTGTCTCTACGGACGGATATTTGATATTTCCATGTCAAGGCCATGATCACAGATGATGTCAGAACAAATTTGTAAATATCAATGTACACAGAAGTCTACACTTAAAATGCATTTGTTGATTACTATTAGTCTATTGCACCTGTAAAACTGTATCATTTAGCAGCTATACAAACCTTCTATCATGTTTCTTGCGAAACTATTCCTATGCAAACATTGTGGAGCTACAACTGTTTCAATGCAGCTAACAAAAAATCATTGACATAATTAAATGGTTAGTAAACAGAATGATGACTTGAAGCAGACATCGAATTATACCACAGAATGGCAAAATTCAAACCTATACAAGCTTGCATACGAAGAGTATTTTGTGTCTGTGTGTACCTGAATCAGAGAGACATACGTGGTGTCTCCTATGCGTGAGAGTGTGGATCAGAAGTGGCACACTGAGTAGTAGAGGACAAAAGATCAAATGGTGAAGGTGAAGGACAAAACTTGGATTCTTGGAATCCTTGCCTTGGCATAGCAGTACCAACGTGGAATTGAGGTACCATATAGAAATGGAGGTGCAATGTGTATGAGAGCAAGACATTCTCATCATGAAAATGCTTTGAGTCCTCCCCTATGTCACTCGAAGTGGTGTTGGTGCCCTGCAGACTTAAGCAAAAGCTCGATCCATAACTTTTTGACCATACCTTTACGTACATCGCGAGGAAAATAGTTAAACAATCAATGAAGTAAGCCAGAAAGAAATCATAGAACGAGCTCCACCAGTGGAACTGATAGATGCAAATGCAGGAAAATCGGGCATGAGCTCACGCATCTGATAATTGAACATAGCATCAACAACCTCAAATATCCATTCTTCCAGAATCATATTGCTCTGACATATACAAAAAAATTGAACTAAAAGTAAGCCCACCCTTGCATACATAGCAGACCATAGAGAATGACATTGCTAGAAACACATTCATATGAACTATGAGGAGACGTGAAAGTTTTAGAGATATCACAAAATGTCAGATGGCTGCTAGAAAATATTGTATTAGTATTCATTGTGCTTACCTTCCCCAATGGCAAACAGTCAGGGTAGACTACTAAAATATTCATACACATTACACTTTCTTGTGATTCTGACACACCGGAAAATTAACCCAATGGTACAAGCAAGCAGTTTGGATTTCTTATGCTGGCAGGAGGGCTCTATGCCAACAAAATCTCCATTGTGCTTTATCGGGAGTTGGTTTCATGCAATGTATCAACTATTCAATTCCATAAAAAAATTGATACTTTGCAGGGAGCAATTTAATATCCTCACCATATTTCCCATTAGTTGAAAAGAGAGACAACATCAACGAAATAGTTGAAGCTTCAAGTGAGATGCACTTCCCATCAACTTTAGACAAGTAATCTCCAGCCATAGCGATCTCACCTTTTTCCAACAAAATTCTGATGATATCATTTATAAGACGGGAGCTGGGAGCACAACCAATCTTATCCATTGATGAAAAGATATTGCCAGCTTCTTCCACTGATCCTGCTTTTAGAATATTTGTTATCACTATGCTATAAGTAGAAGCATTAGGTACCAACCCAATGGTTGATATTGCAGCAAATAAATTGTTAGCTTCTTCTCTTCTCAGAACCTTGTACATTGCATTGATGACGATATTGATTGTTGTAATATCAAACTTCACATTCATTTCGCCTAATTTCTGGAATAGCGCGATTGCTTCATCAGCACAATTATTTCTGCAAAGTCCTGCAAGAATTATACTGTATATAGAAATGCTGACTGTTGTTCCACTTTCGATCATCTCATGGAACCTTTTCTTTGCATCATCAGTTCTCCCAGCACGAAATAACCCATCCAGTACGGTGCCATATGTTACAGTTGTAGGTTTAACTCTTTAGACAACATTTCTGTGAATACAGCCAAACCATCATCGACCTTTCCATTTTTAAAATAGCCATTCACAAGTGTACCATGTGTAACAACATCAGGCTCAACACCAGCTGATTCCATTGAATCACGTACTCCGACTGCTTTATCCATCTCGTCGACTAAGCAATACCCATCTATTAATGAATTGAAAGTTATGACATCAGGCCTCTCACCTATGCATATAACCAAGTCAAAGATATCTTGTGCATCCATAACCCTTCCTTCTTTGCATAGACTGTTTATTATTGAAGTGAAGACCACAATGTTAGGACGAGGGATACCTTTGTTCATCATTTCGGAAACCAACTCTTTCGCTTTCACCAGATCACCATGTATACAACAACCCTGAATTAGGGACCGATAAACAACATTGTTCGGTTGTATTCCCACAGCAATCATCTCATTGAATTTATCCACAGCGTCGGCCAGCCTACCCATTCTACAAAATGCAGTTAGTACAGTTGAATAGGTCACTACATCTGGGCTCACTCCTTGTCCTCGCATTTCAGTAAATAGGATCATAGCTTCATCCATCCTTAAACATTTAGCATATGCACCAATTAATATGTTGAAAACACGGCAATTGGCTACAATACCGTTGTCTGCCATTGAATTAAAGAGATTAATCATATCAACTAAGCATCCTTCATTGGCGTATCCATGAAGCAATGTAGAGTACGAGAGGATATCAGGTTTGTGTCCCTTGGCAGTCATGGAATAAAAAATGTCCGCAGCTTCTTTGCATCTTCCATGCTTGCAAAGGGAGGCCATGAACGAGTTGCAACTAACGACATCTGGTACCAGACCTCGGCTTGCCATTTCTTTGAACATTCTAGCCGCCTCTTTCCACCGCCTTGATGTGGAATATCCATGGATCATGCAAGTATATGTCACTTTATTGGATGGAACACCATTATCAGCCATTTGACGAAGGACTAGCTCTGCCTTGTCCATTGCTCCGGCCTTGCACAAGGCATCAATAACCGAGCTATATGTCATCACATCAGGCAAAATCCCTTGCTGCATCATTTCGTGGAATAGATTGCATGCCTTGCTTATTTCACCCTCCCTAAAGAAGTCGTGGATGACCGTGTTATACGCCACCACGTTGGGGGAGCAGGCACCTCCTTGTTTCGCCATCGTGTGGAGCAGGTCAAGTGCCCGCTGGCTCATTCTATTGTCGCATAAGCTCTTAAGAACTGTGCCGTATGACATGGCATCAGGCACACAGCCGAGCTCGGGCATTTGAAGCAGCAACATGTCCACAGCCTCATCCGTCCGTTTTGCATGGCAGAGGCACTTGAGGAAAGTGTTGGCGATGATCTGGTTTGTCTTGAGGCCGATTCTGAGGAGACGGCCGAAGAAGGAAAGCCCTAGGTCCGGTCGACGTGCGCGGCAGCAGCAGTCCATGAGGATCCCATAGGTGCAGGCTGTGGGCTGCGCCACCCGCGGGCCGGCATCTTCTCGGCACACTCGGTTGAAGAGAAGGACGGCGAGAGAGGGGCCAGTCCCGCGGTCATCGTAGGCCGGAGCACGGGCGAGCGTAGCAAGGAAGCCGTTGAGGGAGCGCTCGGCGACCGGGGTGGCCTGCCCCAGCAATTCGTCGAACAGGTGATGTGCGTCTTCCCGGCTGAGCGTCCCGGCGCGTGCGCGCTCAGTGGCCGCCGCAAAGGCAGCATGGGGAGACCAGGAGCGTAAGGGCGACGAGGAGGAGGAGAAGAGGCGACGGCGGAGGCGGAGGCGGATGCGGGACATCGGCGTGGCGGAGTATAGGCTGGTTGGCGACGCTGGGAGCACAGCAGCTCGAGGGTGGCGTGGGGAGGAGGAGGAGAGACGACCGGCGGCAACGGAGCCGTATGCCGGACGTGAGCGTGGCCGGCGGCGGTTGGAGGCGAGGCAGCACAATTCACAGGTGGGAGAGGCCTCCGTGTTCGTACGTGGTTGAGAGCTTTGGAGGCCAGCTCAGTACGAGCTGTGTTCTTGCCAAAAAAAAATAAAAAAATAAGCCGAGCTTCGTTACATATTTCGTGGTCGGACGTACACGTACCCAGTGCTAGTTTTTTTTCCCCATTCAGTGAATACAACAAGATGTTAGTACAGTTGAAGTCCTGTCAGTGAGACCGAAGTTTTAGCAGTGCAGTCCTACCCTCTGTTCATTTTTCATGCAACCAACATTGCATGATTTCGAGTCTAACTTCAAAACTAAATTCACGCACGGCACTTAATTGGTTTATCCTATACAAATAACAAGCTCTGGCCGGCCGTGGAGGCGAGGGGAGGAGTCACCTGGAGGTGGAGTTCCGGAGCGGAGAGGTTGGGTGCTCAGCTCTGGCGCTGGGAAGGTTGGCGCGGTGGTGGTGGTTCTGGCACGGCTTGGCCGTCCCGGCGGCAGGTGGTGCTGGAGCTGGTTGTGGGGTGGCTTGCCCGTGCTTGTTCATCGACAAGATCTCGTCGCTTGCGGCGAGTGGATCATGCGGTCTTCTTTCATCGTTGGAGGTCCTCCTTCTTCCAGATGGCTCGAGGTTTGGTCTCTTCTTCTCCGGTGTTCGTCGGCGTAGAGGAGCTCTGGTGGTTCAGCAGTTCTTCGCTGTTGTAGTGCTTTGTGCTGAGCACTCTCTGTATGAATCTGTGTTTGTTTTTTCTGTTTGTATCCTCTGATTGTAAGCAGGTTTGTACTCCTCTCGTTCAAAAAAAGTTTGCTTCTCGTCACGCTAAAAAAAATAACAAGACTGAGGGGAGACACCATCTCGGCTTGTCATTAAGGTAGAAGTGTGACTCAAACCTGTGACCTGACACTTGACGCTTCAGCCTACTGACCATTTGCCCGCGGAAGAGTTTATCCTATGATTGTATAGCTTCAAAACATCTGCAGTTCATAGTGTTCCTGGTTTATCTGTAAGTGACCACTGATAGGTGTACAATCTAGGTGGAACAGGACTCCTAGAGACATTTCTTGATCTACTGTACTATGTCGCGATGTGCGTGGGTCCTGGTGTCTCCTAAAGTTGCAGAATATGTGGCAATAACAGAAGGACCTGCTTCGGCCGGAGAAAGAAAGGGGCCGGATATTTGCTCTCATTGAAAGACTGAATCAAAAGGATCTAACCGAGCTTCTAATTACCTTGTGGACGGTCTAGTATCAGAAGGACCTGCTTCGGCCGGAGTTAGGTCGTGCGAGGCGGACCTGCCCAGGCCGAAGGCGCCGCCGGCCGGATCTCCCTGCTCCGGCCACCTCGTTCTCCGGCGAGACCAGATCCGAGATCCCCTCAGCCACCTCTCTCCAGTCATCCACGTAGAAAGCACAGCCGCCGTCGGACCCGTGCCTCCTTTCATCTCCAAGCTCGGCCACCGCAACCCCTACGTCGCCTCCGCCCCCGTGCGGCTCGCGAGGGCCGCACTGGGGCGCCCCCAACTCCTGTGCGCGTAGCCCCTCGCCGGCCACCCCCTGCCGTCGTCACTGCTGTCTCTTGCGCGGTGGCGGCGGCGCTCGTTTCTCCAAAAGGGGGAGCGGGCAAAGTGTCGGGCTCCTGAGCGGAGGAGCTCGCGTCTTCTCCGGCGCGGGCACGCCGGGGCGGCAGCCCCGGGAACCAGCTCGGCGGTGCGCTCGTGTCGACGGCGGTCTCGGCCGCTTGGGCGGCGGGGCAGCGTCGAGCGGTGCGCATCCATGCGGCCAAGGCGGTGGCGTCTTTGTCTTGTCTTCCCGGTCAACGACAAGGCGTGAGGGTGTGGTTTCTGGTGCACTCGCCGCAGATGGAGGTGGTTTGGCTGACCCGGGTGAAAACTCGTCTCCGTTCGATGGTTGGAGCCGGTGATGGCGACTCCTTCCCCTTCATGAAGGCATCATCGAGGTGAAGCATCCATGTACGTCGTCTCCCTCCTGGGGGCATCATTCTTGGAGGTATGCACCAGTCGATGGGACCAGTGGAGGGATACGGTGGTGGATGCGGAGTTCCACGTGGTGGCTTGCGCGGCAACGACGACGTCGACGAGCGATGGTTTGGTAGCGGCAAGATCTTGGTAGTCGGCTCTTGTTCCGGCGTGTCTGACTCGTCTTCTCGCTGGACTTCCCCTGCTATGTAGTCAGAGCTGCGACCAGTGTGTCTGTGTCGACGATGACGTCCGTGGGGCAGTATGACGGTGGCGACCTTCGTTGACGTGGATCCTGCCCATCTCCTCTTCGGAGCTCCTCTTCAGAATCGGAGCTGCTAGCCTAGGCGTGAGGGGTCATCTGTTTGGCATAGGCCGGTGTACGCTTCACGAGGCCACTATGATGAGGTCTTCTTCGGTGGTCGCTTCTTCGAGGAAGTCAGAGTCGCTCGTGAGGAGTGAGTGATGACGATGACATCGGTGAGCTGCCTCGACGACGACCCTCGTCTCTAGCGGTGTGTGTGCAGTTTGCATTTGGTAGCCAGGGTGGCCGTGTGTGCCCTCGTGACGGTCGTGTTCCATGACGGTCGGCGAGGGTGTTTGTACCGGTTTTAGGCCGGTTTCCCGTTAATTAACCGGCCAGTTCTCTCCTACTTATTTAAATAAAATGAGGCAAATTGCCCGTTTTGTTTCAAAAAAAATGGTAATAAGTGTGCAGTGGCAGCAGTCGCACGCTCGTTTGATGGAGTATACCTGGGAGCATCGACTATTGTTCTCGAAGGATGCACGAATGATCATACTCTTGATGCACTTTCCTGTCATGAGGCTCTCTCGCTACGTATTGCCACAGACAGTTTGCAAGTTATTAACACCCTGCATGATGATTCCATGGGTGAGTATGGCTAGATTATTCGCGAGATCAAGGCTAGGTCCAAGAATTTCGATGTGCTGAATTTCTGTGATGAAAAGAGAATTTCAAATAAAGAGGCTCATAACCTTGCTAGGATCCCTCTAAGCGATGTAATAGGCCGTCATGTTTGGTTGTTGAATCTATTGCAGTATTTGTGAATTGTACTAACCCTTTCCATCAAGTTAAACTTTTTGTTGCGTTGGATAATGCGTGAAGTCTAACATTGTATCAGAGACTAGAGTCTCGAGTCTGAGTCCCGAATTCCGTAATTTAATAAAAAAAACTGCCCGTAGCCTCCATTTGTGTGCATGTATATGCCTCTTGAGCCATATCTCTAAGAGTAGTGTGCCGTCGCTCTCTATCGGTTGCACGTATTGATCTCTCCGGGTCACACATGAGAGGGAGTATTACAGTATATGTAAATCTTACTAACACTTTCCATTAGGCATGTGCCATCGTTTTCCACGAGCATATGCTTGGGGACAAACAGTTCTACAAGGGCAGGGAATGTCACGAACCCTGAAAGATGGCAACGGCAATTGGCTAAGAGGGCCACCTTTCATGTCATCGCTAAAGACAAGGCTGAGTGGATATTACAGCTAGCATCGTGTGTGTGTGAGAGAGAAGGAGAAAGAGAAAATGTCGTGTCAAGCTGGGGCATTGTGATTGTAATATGTGAAGTGAATGAATGTTCTCTTTGTAAACCTCTTGTGCTCCTCTCGAATCCCTACGGTCCTCTCCCGATCCCAATTACTCCCTCCACCACAAAATAAGTGCACTTCTATCTTTTGTCATAAGTCAAACTTATTAATTTTGATCAATTTTAATGAGAAATACCCGCATTTATGACACCAAATTAGTTTCACAGGATTCGTCTTGAAATAAAGTTTGAAAATACACCAATTTTCTATAAAGTTGGTCAAATTTAAAAAGTTTGGCTTAGAGCAAAAGTTAGAAATGACATTTATTGGTGAATGGAGAGAGTATGTATCCAACTATTGATCTACCGTGACATACTCCCCCCCCCCCCCCCCCCCCCCCCACAAAAAAATCTGTTCGACGAATTGCTGCGGCAGGCCACCCCGGTCCCGGAGCGCTCCTTGAACAACTTCCTTGCTGCGCTAGCCCGTGCGCCGGCCTACGAAGACCGCAGAAGCGGACCTGCTCTCGCCATCTCCCTCATCAACCACGTGCGGCGAGAAGAAGCCGGACCGCGGGTGGCGCAGCCCACAGGCTGCACCTATGGCATCCTCATGGACTGTGGCTGCCGCGTTCGTCGCCCGGACCTAGGGCTTGCCTTCTTCTGCCGTATCCTCAAGACGGGCCTGAAGATGAACCAGATATCTGCAACCACCCTCCTCAAGTGCCTCTGCTACATGAAACGGGCCGACGATGCTGTCAACATGCTGCTTCATAGGATGTCCGAGCTAGGCTGTGTGCCACATGCTGCTTCATAGGATGTCCGAGCTAGGCTGTGTGCCAGATGTCATCTCATGCAACAAAGTTCTGAAGAGGTTATGTGAAGATAGAAGAAGCCAGGAGGCACACAACCTGCTTCAGACAATGGCGAAAGGAGGACTTGGCTGCTTCCCTGATGTGGTGACCTATAACACGGTCATCCATGGCTTATTTAAGGAGGGAGAAATAGGCAAGGCATGCAGTCTATTCCACCAAATGATGCAGCAAGGGGTTTTGCCTGATGTGATGACATATAACTCGGCTATTGATGCGTTGTGCAAGGCCGGAGCAATGGACAAGGCACAGCTAGTCCTTCGGCAGATGGCTGATAAGGGTGTTCAACCAGATAATGTGACATACAATTCCATGATCTATGGATACTCCACATCAGGGCGGTGGAAGGAGGCGGCTAGCATGTTGCGAGAAATGATAGGCCGAGGTCTTATACCAGGTATTGTTACTTGCAACTCGTTCATGCATTCCCTTTGCAAGCATGTAAGAAGCAAGGAAGCTGCAGCCATTTTTGATTCCATGACTGCTAAGGGACACAAACCTGATATCCTCTCGTACTCTACTTTGCTTCATGGATACGCCAATGAAGGATGCTTAGTTGATATGATGAATCTCTTTAATTCAATGGCAGACAACGGTATTGTACCCAACTGCCATGTTTTCAGCATATTAATTGGTGCATATGCTAAATGTGGAATGATGGATGAAGCTATGCTCAGATTTACTCAAATGCGAGGACAAGGAGTGAGTCCGGATGTAGTGACCTATTTGACTTTAATAGCTGCACTTTGTAGAGTGGGTAGGCTGACCGATGCTTTGGATAAATTCAATGAGATGATTCCTGTGGGAATACAACCAAACTATGCTGTTTATCTGTCCCTAATTCAGGGTTGTTGTATACATGGTGATTTGGTTAAAGTGAAAGAGTTGGTTTCTGAAATGAGGAACAAAGGTATTACTCGTCCTAACATTGTGTTCTTCAATTCAGTAATAAACAGTCAATGCAAAGAAGGAAGGGTTATGGATGCACAAGATATCTTTGACTTGGTTATACAGATAGGTGAGAGGCCAGATGTCATTACATTTAATTCACTAATTGACGGGTATGGCTTAGTTGGCAAGATGGATAAAGCACTCGGAGTACTTGATGCCATGCAATCAGTTGGCATTGAGCCTGATGTTGTTACTTATAATACTCTTCTTGATGGCTATTGTAAAAATGGAAGGGTCAATGATGGTTTTGCTCTATTCAGACAAATGTCATGTAAGAGCGTTAGACCTAACACTGTTACATATAGCATCATACTGGATGGGCTATTTCATGCTGGGAGAACTGATGACGCAAAGAAAGAATTTAATGAGATGATCGAAAGTGAAATAACAGTGGACATTCACATATACAATATAATTCTTAGAGGACTTTGTAGGAATAATTGCGCTGGCGAAGCAATCGCCCTGTTCCAGAAATTAGGTGCAATGAATGTGAAGTTTGATATTATAACACTCAATACCATCATTAATGGAATGTTCAAGGTTCGTAGAAGAGAAGAAGCTAAGGATTTGTTTGCTGTAATATCAGCCAGTGGGTTGGTAGCTAATGCTTATACTTACAACATAATGATAATAAATCTTCTAAAAGAAGGATCAGTGGAAAAGGCTGACACTATGTATTTATCAATGGAGAAGAGTGGTTGTGCCCCCAGCTCTCATCTGTTAAATGATATCATCAGAATGTTGTTGGAAAAAGGTGAGATCGCCAAAGCTAGATATTATTTGTCTAAAGTTGATGGGAAGAGCATCTCACTTGAAGCTTCAACTACTTCATTGATGTTCTCTCTCTTTTCAAGGAAAGGGAAATATCAGGAGTACCTGAAATTGCTCCCTGCAAAGTATCATTTTTTTGATGGATTTGGTTGAGTATTCGGTAAATTTGCATATGTGAACAAGTTTTGAGATGGCACGGATGAGTTTTTGCTTGCTATAAGGCCTCCTGCAGATATAAGAAATCCAAACTATCTGCTTGTAGAAACGACCCTTCACTATTTCGTTGAGTTCATTTTGTGGTGTGTCTAAGACCACAACAATGTGAAATGTTTTATCTTTGATGGGGAGTAAAGGTAGACCAAGCAGTCTAACACGACTAGGTGGAGTTTTCGGCGTCATGGGTTCTGATGGCTTTTGGGGAAGGTAAGCACATGAATACTAATACAATCTTTTCTAGCAGCCACCTGAGATATTTCAATCTCTCTAAAACAGTCACTTTCCTTCATGTAAATGCATTGTTAGCAAAGTTATTCTCAGTGATTTGCTATGCATGCAAGTGTGTATTCACTTTTAGTTTGGCAAATGGGTCGGGAAGAACAGATGTTCGAGGCTGCTGATACTATATTTAATTATCAGATCTACGAGTTCATGCAAGAGGCTCCTGTACTCAATGATGTTAGTTGCACTAGTGGAGCTCGTTGCATACATGTATGAAAAGTATTTCAAGTACGATTCTTTCTGCGCTAGTTCATTGAAGATTCAGCTATTTTTCCTCATGATGTAGGTGAAAGTACGGCCAAAAATTCCGCTTCAGTCTGTAGGACACTAACACTACTTCGATTGACAGAACAGAATGAATTAAAATATTTGCTCGACATACACTGCGGTGTACATTCCTCTTGTTATGGTGCCCTCAGATCTACATATTGCTCTGCTACAGTAAGGCTTCCAACTTCCACAGATCCAACCTGAACCTTTACCTTCTCCATTAACTTTTTTCATCGTCCGCTGCCTGACGTGCTATTACAGATCAGAACCGCACTCTCAAAGAGAGGAGATGCCACCACAGGCTTGCATCGATGCACCAGGCTTCTCCGCTTCAGGTACACACACAGCAAGGACTACCTAGAGTTCCTCCACCATACCTATCTTTCTTCCTTTTTCTCTTCCGATCTCAGCTCCTTTTTGCCTTACACAATAGTTGAAGGCAAATCATTCTGATTTTTTGCTCAATCTTGGATGAACGCCACACATAGATGTAAACCTAGTTTGCAAGGAATTTGGCTGGATTAGAAGGCACTGAAGAAAGCTGCATTCTGTATGTTACTGAAACTTTGGTTACATAGAAATTTTTGTCTAGTCGCATTGCTAGCTAAACATTCAGCCACATTCCTGGTTTAGCCGTTCTATAGCAGAATTGATGTCCACTTCAGCGCATCATTAATTTATCAATCACTTAGTTCTGCGTATGGTTATGCAAGAAACATTTCTATGCTGTTATTTGGCGTTACTCTCGGTAGTGTTCAACTGTAAGTTGCATTAGAACAGTAGTACTACCACAACTTTTGCACAGAATAGTTGCAAAAGAAACGTGATATTAGCCAGGTTTCTGTTGCTAACTGGTATTTAGCGATTACTTGTAACATGCTTTGTTTGCTAGTTTTAGAGGTGTAGTTGTAATTCATATTGTCTTATGTGACGAGGGAGCTAGAGGCTGATGATCGATTTCGACCTCATCCAGGTGGCCGCAAGAGGAAGTCCATTTCCGTTGAAACTTTAATGTGAAAGAGGGTAGGTAGCTACTCCTGGTGATGCCCCTGCTTACGATGCTGGAACTGGACATCTGAGATGGCTTCTGTAAGTCCAATTTGTCCTGGAAGGGATTATGCAGATGCTATGTATTCGGGCAATCAATCATGCTTCTCTAGTATGAGATATCCACAATGTTACTACTCGTATATACTCCCTCCGGTCCACTTTAAGTGTCGGAAAAAGTGTACTATGGTAGTATAAAATTTGTACACAGCCACGACACTAATTCTGGACCCGAGGTAGTAGGTAATTGAAAGAAATAGGCTAGAACATTATGTACTAAGCCAGATGAGATAGCAATTGGCAAGTAAGTCCTTTTTCGTTCAATTGTAAATTTGTAATAGCGGCAAGGTAAGCCTCTGGTTGTAATATGAATCAGCGAATATGCTGTTTTCCCAGTCTTTTTTTTTGAAAGGACGCAGGAGAGCTGCGATTTTCATTGATAGAAGAACAAGTTACAAGGAACTTAACAGTAAGAAAGTACAGGGGTGGCAATTGCCAGAACGATCGGAACTACTCGCGATCCCGTAGGTGGCGGCAACCCGCCAACCCCCAAGATGACCTCTCTTCTAACACGTCTTGGAGCACTGCCGTCGTTGGGCGATCAACCTCACGGAACACACGCGCATTGCGCTCCCGCCAGATGGCCCAAATAACCATCAGTGCCATGGACTTGCAGGTCTTGGCCGCGGCCCCGGAGGTGGAGGAGAGCTGAAGCAGCCAATCCGTGAGCGACCGCACCGGGTTCGTCCAAGAAGGTGGCTGTTTTCCCAGTCATACTGGCTGAGATCTGACATGGTTATCACAGGCTGAAGTTAAACATAGGTTTAGGCGCCGCAGCAGGTCGTGAGGAACGAGCCATCCATCATGTCTGTTTGCTATCTCATGTGTTGTGTTCCAGGAGGCAAAAACTTATGCCTCGTGCTGCTGTGTTTGTTCAACCTTGTTAGTTGCTTCCATTTATCATTAAAAAGAGAGGGGGGGGGGGGGGGGGGGGGGGTCATGGATCTACATCTGGAAACCAAATATGTCTTGTTGGTTCTTTTCAGCACTGTTGAGATGTGTACAAGGGAATATCTATCAGCTACGTGAGGATTGTTATGTGCCGTACGTACATCCGGAGCTTGTTCTCTCTTGCTGGGCCGCTACATTCCAGCAAGCTTTGAACACTTCTTTGACTGATGGCGGCTGCCCGTTGAACACTTCTCGATGGCGATGACGAAGCTTCTCTTCTCTTGTTGCTGCCTGCCTGGTAAGATTGTTCTCTGTGCAAGTTCCAGGTGTTCTTGCTACTGATTGTTCTTAGTATACAGTAAGCTAAACAATATGATTGCAGGATGACGACACAATGTTTAGACCTCGGCACCGGAAGAGGATGATCGACAGTGAAGTGCAGCACTGGGCCGAAAGCCAACGTTTCTGGATTGCGTTGCTATGTACTCAGTGCTGTTAAAGGGCGAATAGTGGAGGATTCGTGCAGAATAGTCATTAGTTACGCCTCAAATTTAATCCCAGGAGATTTCGCTCTGCTGCAACTGCACTAGATTTTGCTCTGCTGCAGTGTCCACTTGTACGAAATGACATCTTGATGTAGGTTGGATGGGTCAGCAATACAGCGTATCAAAGATAGAGATTAATTATACGGACTTTTAAGCCTCGCTTCTTGTTACCTGCATGGAGCAAGGTCTCGAATTTACTTTAAGCTTTTTGTAACCTGTTTTATACGCTTGGCAGCGTAATGCAATGGTTTAGAATGGTATCAGATACTCCCTCCGTTCCAAATTAATTGACTTGCTATGCACCACATGTAGATGTATCTAGGTATGTAACATGTCTAGATACGTCCAAATTTAGTGCATAGCAAGTCAATTAAAATGGAACGGAGGGAGTACATATAATGGCTAAATGGTTTATGAATGAGAATGCACTATTATATATAGAGAAGAAACAAAGTTTAAGCTCCCAGTTCCGTCGCAACAAAAACCTATACTCCAGTTCGTTTTTGACTAGGTGGGAACGCGGCAGAACTGATCGCCGGTGGTATTGTCGGCATTGCGCGGCACAGTTGTACACATGGCACGGGCTCGGCGATCGAATGGCTGATGACTGAGAATGCGCAGGCACTATTTCTCGCCCGTTGCGAGTCGTATTAGGACTCGACCGCTGCCAGTCTCCGCTTTGGGCTGGCCCATTTGTACCTCCTTTTCTTCTTCTTCATTTCGTTTAATTTTCCTTTTATTTGCTGTTTCTTTTCTTTTTTTGTTTTCAGGATACCACGTTATTTTTAAAATGAAATACCATATAAAAACCCAAATTTGTAAACCTGTATTTATAAAAATACAAAAAAAAATCAGATTAGATTTTTTATTTTCACTTACATTTGAAACTGATTATTTTTTTAAATGTTCATTTTAAAATGGTACATATTTGATTTTTTTTAAATGGTTCAGTTCTGAAAATATTCATTTTTCAAAAGTTCAAATTTGAAAATTATTCATTTTCGAAAATGGTTGAGATTTAAACAATGTTCATTTTTTAAAATGGTTCAGATTTTAAAAATATTCATTTTGAAAATTGTTCATCTTTTAAAATGGTTCGGTTTAGAAAATGGTTCAAATTTAAATTAAAAAAATTAAAAATATTCATTTTAAAAAATGGTTTTGATTTAAAAATGTTCAGATTCAATATAATCAGGCATTTCTAGGAAAAAATAAAATAGAACATGAAAGCAATAGATAAATGTGAAATAAATAATTCCTATTCATGGGTCGGACAAAAAGCGGCACGGCTGCTCCTCCTCCGGCTCTGGTGTTGCTGGAAACATTGAAACCCCACGTCCATGTTGTCCCCGGCTGGAGTGGAAAGTACAACCTTGGCTACTTTGGCTCGGGTGGGGCGGGGGGCGTGCATTGGCCTTCGTCTCCGCCTCCAACATCGTTGAGTCATGCATCGCCTTGGGGAGGTCACGCCACCGCACGAGCTCGGTAGCACAGCGGTCTCAATGGAGTCCCCGGGGGCCTTCTTGAGGTCGCGGTCGTCCTCCTTGGCTCCCTCTTTCACCACGGGCATGAGAGTGTGCCCTGGTGGTGGAGCACGGCGCACGTCGGTGGCGGTAGCGCTGGAGCACGGGCGGAAGACGAGGCACCCCGTGTTGGCGCAAGGGGTGAGCGTGGTAGGAGTGGAGCCCGTCTAGCCTGGCAGTCGGCGAGGACCTCCTTGACGGTGCGCCCTGCCCACCACTGCCATATGCGCTTGCGATTCTTCTGTCACAGAGGAATCGGGCCATCGTACTTCGTGATGGCCTCCTCCCGCTCCGCTTAGAGGATGTGTGGCCATAGGCCATTACCCGACGTGTAGTCCGGATCGGCCTTGAGGTGGTCGGGGAGCCCCATCCACAGAGATAATCCCCTTCCCGGCTAGAGGGAATATTAGAGTGGAGGACAAATGAAACGGCAGCGATGGCATTAACGTCGGCGTGCGTTAGTGGCCAAGTTCCGATGATTGGACTAGACGCGATGTGGAAGCCCACGCTCACCGGCACGTGGGAAAATGGGTCCCGCGTACTAGTGGCGTGTCCGCCCTGTCCACACACTTAGAAGTGGCGTGCATGAATCAGGCATGTGCCTGGTATTATCAACGGCGTGTTATACAAAAAGAACGCCACTAGTAGCTGCTTTACTAAAAGTTTTTTCCTAATAGTGCCTATCCCAAACCCCATGGCAAGAACAGGCCCCCAGCCGCCGCACCATAATAGCAGATCGACCGTCCAACCCCGAGCTCCCGCCATGAGCCGGAGGAGGCATATGCAATGGAGATTTGTAGCAGCAGAAGACTAGAGAACATACCTTATTTAGGGAGTCGTCTGAAGTCTCATTGTCATCGCCTTCGACTCCCCCTATGGGATCATTGCTGCTAAGAGAAGAGCAACCACGCAGAGCCGGGCCTAGCCCATAAATCCCAGCTCGAAATTCCCGATGCAAACCTTATTAGGAGGGATGCGAGAGCCCCTTGTTCACACTTGCGCCACCGCCTGCCACAAGCGGGACACAACAAAGTAGAGGAATCTTATGGTGCGGTGGACAAGGTTGTCGGGATCCAACAATCTACTCTCCTACACCATACATGATACAACTAGATAAAAACTGACCTAACCCTAACTAGCGCCATCCCTTTGTCCTCGTCACATGGCATCGCCGGTGGGAAAATCTCCGATCCGCCCGGGAAAGCGATGGAAGTGACTAGAAGATGAAGATGGGAGCTTCGAGAGAGACCAAGGGGGAGAAAAAGAAGAGCTCACACAGTGGAGAAGTCAAATTTATTTACTTGATCACTAAAAAATGTTAGTTGAAAACGAGTTTCTTATACATCTTCTATTTTGTTTTTGGTGTTGTAGATTTTGCCGACATTATATAGGATATTGGTATATTCTCTATTTCGAAGGAAGTGGAATATTACACATACTCCCTCCGTCTTTATTTACTTAACGTTCTGGGTTTAATCAAAGTCAAATTTTGTCAATTTTGACTAAGAATCTACTAAAAAAATGTCAACATCCATAATACCAAACGCATATAACATGAAAATATATTTTACTATGATTCTAATACTATAGATTTTATATTGTAGATATTAATAGTTTTTTCTAAATATTTGGTCAAACTTGGCAAATTTTGATTTTGACTAAACCTAGTACGTAAAGCAAATAAAAACGGAGGGAGTATTTTTTAGAAAGTTAAGATGTCGAAATATGAAGTTGATAAAAGTTGGTGCCGAAAATTGGGAAAGAAGAAACAAAAAGATGAAAAAAAAACAAGGAGGCTTGAGGAATCAGACCGCGACAACCACTCGTAAACACTTCTGCCTTCTCTCTCGACCCCTGCCTCACCGCCGGGCGCCGGCGACCAATCTCCATTACCGGCAACCGGATTCAAGTTGCATCGTGAGTCCCAGTCCCTGGTATTTCCTCCTCTCCTGAGACCTCATGAGCATGGTGCCCTTGCGATTTTTCTCCAGATCTGAGCTTATTTCCTCCTCCACGCTAGACCTATCGCACAAACCTCGACTAGTCCTTTTCTCTTCGCGCTTGATTTTGTTGTGTTGGGGATTTACTTGATTGGATCACTACGGTTAGTATAATCTATCAACCTACGGTTCTGGGTTGTAGCCCGAGGTAGATTTACAATAGATAAGAATTTTCGAGCTAAAAAATAAAATATACACAACTCCATTGTAGGATCCTATTACTCATGTTTTTTTTGAATGTCAGGCCAAATGCTACCGGTGGATTGAGGCATTTAGTATGCAACCTATTTCTCATGTTTTTTTAATGTCTTCTTCCTAGCTTATGAGTACCTTATCCAATAAATTATTTTATTGGGATAAGAACTTGGCATAAGAAATTACGAAAAAAAGAAAAGTAAAGCGAGACTAAAACTACCTCTTCTTACAGACAACCCTACATAGCCTGAGAATAGTTGTCTTGTCTACTAGCACTACCTGTTCTTCCTTGACTAGCAGATGCATTCACAGCTGTCAATAGCAGCCACCAAACCCCATTAAAAGCTAATAAATTCCTAGTTTTCCAGAGACACAAGAAGGTTGCACTAGTAACTAGATTCAAGATAGAACATTTCATATTTGTCACCCGGAATCTGGTGATACCCTGAAATGAAACTCAAAGGCTTTTTGCGTTTTCTCGGAAAAAAAAGAATCAAGATTATATCCAATAGGTTTCACAAAAATAATTTAAATTTCAGCACACAAGTCTGTTAAACTAGAGATGAGCTTTGTTCCATTAAGAATCAGAAATGCTCTGTTCCCCTGATAAGTTTGGTAAAAAACTAAGTCAACAACATTCTTCATCTAAAAGCTGACTCAAGAGATATGTGAAACTCGAGCAATATGAGTGATAGAAAGTGATGGGGCTAATAAATTGATTTATTACTAGGAAAGAAACAAAATTGTGTATCAAATGCAAACTATTTTTGTTTGTCTGTTTTAACCGCTTTTTTTTTGTTTTATTTGGTAATTGTCAAATTTTCATTTCAGTGTCAGTAGGATAACATACAGAAATGGTCTTTCACAAGAAGGTCACTGCTGCTAATTTAACTGATGACCTAGTGGTCGATATCCTCTCCCGTCTGACGTACAAGGACTTTTGCCGCAGCAAATGTGCCTATAAGGCTTGGTCTGCCTTTTCCTCTGATCCAGATTACCGCAACAAGCTTCCCAGAAAAGTGACCAATGGACTTCTGTACCAAGGCCAGAATAAGCCTGCTATCCCGCTTGTAACCCTATCGCAAGATGATGGGGAAATCAATGGAATTCTTGCTGATGTGCCACACTATGAGCATTTACAATTCCTTGACTGCTGCAATGGTCTAGTCCTTTGTAAGTACAGGAGCAACTGTAGTTCTACACACATTTGCGGCTTCGTTGTGTGCAATCCAGCAACACGACAATGGAGGATAATTCCTGATACTCATGCTAAGACAGATGACCCTCGTTATGTAACTATTTTGGCGTTCGATCCATCATGGTCATCGCAGTTCTACATCTTCAATTTTCATCTGAAGCATCACCACGGTTTGATACTTGGTACCAGCAAACTTGAGATATTCCAGTCTAAAAGTTCCACATGGCTTGTGGATGATACCTTGGATCCTCATATACATGTTTCTGGGAGAACACACTTATTTGTTAATGGAATGTTGTATGTGTCTATTGGAGATCAAGTTTTGGTGTTCGAAGGCCTGGAGACAATGAGTAATGGCATGCCGCCCTACCATCAGACTATAAAGTTGCCACCTGAAGCTTCATACGTGGGTAATTTCACCAGGGGTTTCTTTGGCAAATCGGCAGGCATCTTACACTATGCATTGCCATATGTGACTGGTCGCTTGATTGTTGTTTGGACTTTAGATGATTATGCTCAGCATTTATGGACTTGGACTGTGAAGTGTCATCTTAATATGGCAGATGCATTTGGAAGGGATGAGTTTGTTCACTATGACAATGGTGGTCTTGATGGCGAAGGCGACTGGTTTTGGAAGTGCGATTATCGGATTGTCGATCTTGACTTGGAGCGAGAGCTTGTTTTCCTCTGTGACCAGAAGGCAAATAAGCTTATATCTTACAATATCAGCACCGGGAAACTGAACGCGATACAAGATGTATTTAAGTGGCATGAATATTATGTCTATGTACCATGCTACTCAGAGCTTCCAGCCCAAGAACCTTCGGTTGAGTGAATATCAACTTCTGTTCGTTGTGCATTTGTGGCTGTTCGTCTGCTTTAGATGCAGAACCACGTTGTATATATACTTTGCTAGTCGCTTTCATCCGTGGGACCAGTCCAAGAACCCTGCCTGCCTATTTACTTTGTTGATTCAGAGTCGATATGCTATGTTCTTGTACTTAGCTAAGACTCTCACCATGATCCCAGTTTACTACCTTGTTTAAGTTTGTTAGATGTAAGATTACATGTATTTCTTAGGCTCTATTGTGGCTGTGGTGATTTTTCACCAGCACTTGTTTCTGTTTGTGGATCTTAAAATATCATTTGTGTAGCTATAATTGCTTTTGTTATTTGTTTTAGCATTACAACCTTACATGGACCTATACAGATTTAGATAATACATCCAGCAGATCAAAATCACCAAATTAAAAGTATAGTGAGATATCACATGGATATATTATCTGTATGTGTTGTACTGGAACATTGATTTACTCACCATCCTTTCCTTCAAAGATGAATCTGAGAACTTAGGTATCTGTCGTGTCTTCTTCCCGGGCTTAAAGCGGTGACAAATATACTTTTGCATATCCATATACTGGGGAAGCGATTAAGGAAACAGCTACTGCTACCACATTGAAGTAGGCAGTGGCACCAAAAGCGTACCGCAGTCATGCTTGAACCTGTGCTGATCTGGGGGGTGCACTGGTGGGCGACAACGAGCTGCTGTTACTCTAGAAGGCCCGGCCCGAACACTTGGAAATCGGCCAGCACTGTGGCGGCGGTAGATGCGACCAAACCCGGTTGCCGCTAGTGGGCTACGTTGAGCATTTGTCTCTGCTCAGGAAGGTCTCGACCGTGTGGAGCTGGGACCGTGATGACCTTTTTCTAGGTTTGTGTTTAATGATCATTTTGTCAGGGTCCTCACTAGTAGAAAAAACCCTATTAGTGGCGCACCAAAATAGGCTATCAGTGGCGCACTAGTGGTGCGCCACTGATAAGTGTTACCTGTGGCGCACCGCTGGTGCGCCACAGGTAACTCACTTATCAGTGGCGCACCATCCGGTGTACCACTGATAGCTGATTCTGGTGCGCCACTGGTAAGCTGTGGGGGCACACAATTGCACGCACTCGTGCCACATTATCAGTGGCGCACCAGCCGGTGCGCCACAGGTAATTTGAACGGTGCGCCATAGATAATCTGCACAGTGCGCCACAGATAAGTCTTTGGTGCGCCACTGGTATAGTTTCGCAATTTTTTTTAAAAATGCACCGTATTTCGTATTTGCACAGGTATATATGTTGTACAGGTATACAGTACACATGCAGTAAACAGTTTTTGAATAACACAAGTTCATCACATATGATATTAGAATACATACATCACATGGTTATGAATAATACAAAGTGTTCCTCACCAAGTTCATCACACATTTGATACTAGATAACATACTTAGCAAATTCGAAGGTACTAAAAACAACAGCAGCAACAATTTTCTGAATAACGTTTACAAGACACAAATAAAAGTTGCGACCATCACTGCTTCGTCTTGCTCGCTTTCTTTTTCGGCAACGGCGGGAAAGGGTCCAAGCCATTTAGAGTGTTGAATGGCCTGTAGTCACCCTGATCTTCTGAGCGTCTTTCAACGTCGGCGTTAGCTGGCGGAGAACCGTAGTAAAACAGCCCCTCCTTACGGAGAACATCCTTGTTGATTGTTGTCGCAATCGTATGCTGGATGCGAACGAATTCAAGTCTGTGTTCAGAATCAGTGGCTTCCGTCATGTTCTTCAGGCACCATGTGCGGAGTTGCCCTGGCAACTGTAGTTGCTGCATATCCCGTACATACTCCCGGATGAGCATTAAGACGTAGAAGGCGTCCAGCTTACTGCTTTCCGGCTGCGTGACGGATTTGAAATCCGTTTTGTGGCCGAATACCAGCTTTCCTTCTCTAACATATTGGTGATCCACCGGGCACCCATGGAAGGCGTATCCGGTGAGAGCCTCATCCATAACACTCCTGATGGGTCCATAGTCTTTCTTCTTATGATGCCTCCCCGAGTCCAAATAAATGGCCTCCGACCTTTTTGGAAATGCAACAATGAGGACACGGTATTTGTTCCTGCAAAAGGAGACCATCATACTCAAATTAACCATTGTATGGACAAAACTCGACGAAAAGCATGTAATGGCGGCTAGCGAATGACTTACTCGGGAAAGTATGGCATTAGAATGGCTCTCTTGTCCTGATGCTGTATGAAGAATTTTTGTATGTAGAGCGCCGCTTCTCGCGCACCATCACTGTGGTTCAGGCGGCCCTCTTGGAGGTGGTAGGGGTCCATTATCGCTATGAGCTCGGTTTCCTCTTTCATAAGCTGGTACTGCATATTGAGAGCAAGCAGGCGGACGAAGCATATGGGGAGTCGTTTCATATGGTACATGTCGAAGATCTCTTCAAATCTAACGAAGAACACATCCGCGGGGTATTCATCGGCATAGCCAAGGTTCTTTGGTACCTTTACCGGGTAAAGAGGGTATAATGGATTTGAGGAGCTGAGAAGAAGTTTCTCCACACGATGAATACCTTCATGGAGACTCCTCATATCTCCCCTTAGTAGTTTGGATAGTCTCGGCGGCAGGATCGGTTTAGCCAACTGATGAAACGAATGCCATTCGGAGGCGCCTACGTTGTCTTTAGCCCGTAACGGCTCTTTGGTCTTCGGCGCTGGTTGGCTGCTGGAGGCAAAGTCATTCTTCACTTTTCTTTTCCGTGCTTTATTACGCCTCTTCTCTGCCGCTGTGGGAGGGATGGTCCCTTTCTCAATCTCCGGCATGACCGCCCTGAGGAGTGTCTCCTGGCTGAAAGGCTTGTTGCCTTGTTGATCCTCGGTGAAGGGGGCAGCTTCAGGCGTTCCTTGAGAATTGAACAGACGCTTAGAGCATTGACGAGGAGCCTGAAGATCCTGATCCAGTAATAAGTCATCACTATCATGGTCATCATCCCCTCCTTGCATTAGCTGATCGACACGATGAATCACCGACCCTGGTGGAAAGACTAGTCCAGGTTCATCTTGAGTCTTGTGGTCTGGTGGCATGCCCCAGATGTACTGCATCGACTGTTCTTTATCCGCCGGCGCCGACCCTACCAGTGTTGGCTGTGGCGGGGTGCAGGTGATAGGAGGGTCCAAACGGATCAGTGCCTTTGGCCATGTCATGGGATAACCCAAGCATCCATGGAGGGTTTTCTCTGAATCGGCACCCGTGGGTTGAATTGGAGGATAAAGGTCATCACAACCCGAGAGCACCCGATGAATATGTACCCGAAACACGTTAGGGGCCATAGGCAGGTTGTGCATCACGCGTTGAAGTGGTGACATGATGCTTGCCGTTGCCACATCCCGAAGCTCATTCTCCACACGCAATAGCAACGTGCATCCCACCTCGTCGGCCTGCGAAAACATGCATGTTAAGGCGTAAGAGAGGGCGCCAAGGATGAGGTATATACATAATTTGTTGAGACTTGTGACGCTTAATTACCGTGAGAGCTTCGATTACCGTGAGAGCTTCGAGCTCGGCCAATGGCGTTGGACCGCGGGCGGGCGTGGAAGAGATGATGGAGGGGCTGCTAAGATCCACGCTGGCTGGCGAAACCCCTTTAGCAACTTCATTGATGGCGGCCGGCGTCGCATCCTCCCTACCACAAGTAGGGTTGGCGGCTGGAACATCCATCGTAGGCGCCTGATTGTTGGAGTTGCTTGCGACAAAGCTGGGTATGTTAAACGGCCCTTGTTGCCCTTCTTCCATCCAAACCTTGACCGACTGCATCAGGCTAGGCATGATGGCAGTGAGCGACTGCGCCAGTTGTTGTTGGACTAACCCGGGCACGGTTGCTTGCACCTCCTTATCTACAGCCACCTTTATATCCATCTCCTCGAACCTCCTCCTCTCCTTTCGCAGCTCTTGGCCTCAACAGGATAATAGTAAGGGTGTTTGTGATGCTTACCGGCGCCTACCACACGGCCCTTGTGCGGTTGTTCTGTCGCCGGCCTATCCTTCACCTGGTTGTACGCCCTGACAAAAGCAGTGTCCCAATACGGGGCCTTCGACGACGATCCGTCAGAGGAGGTTTGAGTAGATTGCGCCTTTTCTTCCGCCTGGAGAAGTAATGTGAACCGTTTAGAAACGACGTGACTGCTATATAATTTAATGGACTTGATTAGAAGCATTTTAAACTGGTAAATTCCTTACCAGAATCTTCTTCTCAAGCTCCAAGACCTTTTTTCCCGTCTTGAGGTCCCCGGTTTCCTTATCATGCTTGTATCGGGCCCTGATCGTTCTGCGTGCCAACGGGTCCGTGAACTTATCCCAGGGGTTCTCCTCATCAGGAGGGCGCTTGGCGTCCTCTTGGTCCCATTTGGGCTGCTTTCCGGCATAACCACGGCTTCCAAGAGTGTGGTCACCTATGTTCTTATCCCGCATTTTCTTCCCCCACCCCCGTTTGGCAATCGCTTCTGGGGTGTTCTCGGCGTCCTTGAAAGTAGTCCATGCGTCCGCCGAAATTTGGGGAAAGCGGCGGTGAACCTCCTCGAAACTGCAATCTTTATCAAGCATCTTCCTCAGCCTATATTTCCAAGAGCCTAAACCTTTGCTGATCTTGCCGAGGGCAGCTGTGTTTACTATGTTGTCCTTATCTAGGTTATTGTATGGCTCCGGGAACTTGTACCGCTGATGGACCCTCTTAACGAGGAGCTTTTCCAAAGGTTGTTTGTCTTTGTACCTTAGGTGCCCGTCATTGATCGAGCACATTTCTCGAGCAATGGCGGCACAGGTGTTGCCAAAGCCCCTTGCATGATTCTCAGGCTGTATAGGTAAACCACTGGTGACGTCCACCTCTGTGATTTCTTGTCGGCCGGTGCCCACCAAGTTTTGGCGCCTTTCCTTCCGCTGACGCTTGGCGGAGGCGCTACCTGAGGTAGTACCATCTGTGCCGGCGCCGCTGGTGTCAGTGGTGTTGTTGTCCGTACCCTCATATCCATCGTCCTCCAAGTCTTGCGAGAAATATTGCAGGTAGTGGTTCTCCAAGTCTTCTTCTTCGGAACCAGCATGAGGCCGAGAACCACCGGCTTCGTCATTGTCCGCCATGTCTACACAAATTAGTAAATAGCACGGTATTAGTAACAAAACAAAACGAAAAAATTCGCCATGACCTTTGCTAAAAAGTCTAGCTATGGAGTGCGATAAATTTGCCGAAACGGAAGTGAATCAACATTTCGGCAAATTTCAGCAACTCCATCCACATCCACATCCATATGAATCACAACATTGCAAATTTCAGCAACTAGAACAAAGAAACACATCTTCACATCTATTAAAAAGTACCAACTTCGGAGGCGTCTTAAATTATCAAATCTTGATCCTATGTGCAATTTATCTTCATGGATCTCTTCTACTAAGTTAGTACTTCATGATAAACCACATAAATATTTTTTTAATACTTCTAGCACCTTAATCCAAGTTGTTTTTTAAGGCAATTCAGAACAGTGACCATATTTAACTTAGCAAAAATTTCATCTCCAAATTTTTCCATTTACTCAAATTTTCCTAATTTATCCACCTAGCAGCAACTAGCAGCAAGCATGCAGCAACATCATCTCCAAAATCATCACAATTTAGGTTCGGCATTTCAACAAGCACATAAGGTGCAGCCTCGGAGGGGAGCTAGGGGAGGGAGAGAATAGGGGCAGCACCTCGGGGCGTCGAGGTGGACGGGCGCGTGGAGGGCGTCGGCTGCGGCGGACGCGCGCACCGGCGTGGAGGTGCACGGCGAGGCCGAGCGCGGGTCGGGCGCGTCGAGTGGACACGGCGGCTCGGGGCCGAGCGTGTGGCCGGGGGCAGGGCGGCGCCGAGCGTGTGGGCGTGGGGGAGGCGCTGGCGGACGGGGCAAACGTCTTGGGAGGTCGTCGGCGACGAGTTGGGGTGGGGGTGACGGCGAGCAAGCTTGGGGTGCGGGGGCGCGACGTCGACGGCGAGCGCAGAGGCGGGGGCGCGCGCGGGGAGTTAGAGAAAATTGGGGATTGGAAAGAGAGAACGGGCGCGGGGTGGCCCACATGTAAGTGGCACTTCACTTATCTGTGGCGCACCACACGGTGCGCCACCGGTAAGTTTTCTGTCACTTACATGTGGGCCCGCCAGTGCGCCACAAGTAAGTTATCTGTGTAACCTAGGACATATTTCAATGTTTTCAAAAAAAGATCCTGTTTTTCAAAGTTTTCAAAACCAGAAATTATTTAAATTGCACAATTTTGCACATATATTTGACAATATTGTTTAGATACTTGAAAAATTCAAAACATTCAAATATTCAAAAAAATTAACAAAATTCGAAAATTGTCCACACAATTAAGATACAATAAGAGGGATACAAATGAGGGATACAATGTTGTTAATTCTCATATCAATAAGTGTGCTTCATGAGTTGATCGCGATATATAAGTGCATAGTTATACAAATGAGGGATACAAAATAATAAGTGCTTCAATCATCAGTGTTTGGCAATCTTCTTTCCTTTTTTGGTCGATGTTGCAAAATTTAGCCCGACATTGTGACTTTTTCTTGTGTACGGAGGACCTGCTGACTTGGGTGGTACCGTGGTCCTGCTTCTTCTTGTGGTGTATGGTTCCTGATTGTTGTCGTCATCTTCAATATTTGGGTCACCGTACTTGTCAAAGTCGTCCTCATTGGCGACTCCATCCATTCCGGCGATGTTCCTTTTGCCTCTCCTCACAACAACACGGCTAGGCTTGGACGGGTCGGTTATGAAGAAGCATTGTGTGCAGTGCTTAGCCAGTACCCATGGCTCATTTTGTGCGGTGGCATTGGCGCTTGATTTGGCTGAGGGTATGGACATGGTGATGAAATATCGGTCTTCGGGAGTGACGTTCTTAGCCCATCTGACGCGAAACATCGGCACCTTCTCTCCAGAGTAGTTTAGCTCCCATATCTCCTCGATCCTTCCGTAGTATCTTGTCAGCACGTCACCAGTGTAGGATTCCACCGTTACCCCTGAGTTCTGATAATCAGAGTTTTTGTCCTTCTCCTCCGTGTAGAATGTGAACCCGTTGATATCATACGCTTGAAACGTCTGGAGGTTGGTCGCGGGTCCATGTGCCAATGCGCATAAGAGAATGTCATCCTCCGAGATCATTGGCGGCGGATTAGCCTTAAGCTTTTCTTTGAACCAACCCGCGAAAGAGGAGTTGTGCTCTCTGATTATTTCTCCCTCCGTTCTCGTCTTGCCTCTATCACCATACTTCTTCCTAATTGAGTTTTGGTGCTCCGTCAAATAATCGTCAACCATATGAATGTGTTGTAGTGCTACTAAGTTGGCCCTGTCAAAGTCGGCGCGTCGACCTTCAAAGTCCACATGCAAATCCCTCCGGCCATTTCTGTGACCTGATCCAAGTAGCTTGCCGAGGTGCTTGTTTACGGGCAAACCAATAGGGTTCTCGAGTTCTAGAAAGTTCGTGCAGAAAGAGATGCACTCTTCGGTGAGAAAGCCTTGGACGATGCTTCCATCCGGAAGGGCCCTGTTACGAACAAATCCTTTGATGACCCCATTCAACCGTTCGAACGCCATCATATTGTGCAGGAACAGCGGCCCGAGATGGATTATATCATCCACGACATGGACCAATAGATGCACACAGATGTCAAAGAATGCTGGCGGGAAGTACATCTCAAGCTCGCATAGTATCACAACGATCTCTTCCTGCAGCCTATCGAGCTGCTGCCGGGTGATCGACTTTCGAGAGATGACGTCGAAAAAGTTACAGAGGCCAAAAAGTGTTTCACGGACGTGCTTGTCCATTATCCCTCTGATTGCAACCGGAAAGATCTGCGTCATCATCACGTAACAGTCATGAGACTTCATCCCGCTGAAGCATTTTTTTCTTCGGGTCTAGGTATCTGCTTATCAACCCCGCGTAACCGATAGGCATTTTGACTCCTAGAAGGCACTTGAAGAGCTGATTGATCTCATTCTCGTGCAGAGTGCAACTGGAGGGGGGCAATAGTAGTCACTGTTCCTCTTAACCCTTTTGTCCCTGTGACCGTCCGTTTCCTCATCCGACAGATCTTCCCCGGCCTTTTCTGGGTTCCCCCGTGAAGCTCTCCCTTAAACCATAATATATCAAGTCGCGCCTTGCTTTCGGCCCATCTTTGGTCCTCTCCGCCATGTTGACCACGGTGCCAAACAAACTCTCGAACACATTCTTCGTGATATGCATTAGATCAAGGCAATTAGGCGTATCGAGAATGGGCCAGTACGCTAAGTCCCAAAACACGGACCTCGCCTTCCATACATCCAGGAGCAGTTTTGGTGCCTTCTTCTTCTTTCCCGGTGCAGGGCACTCTTTCCAGTTATCCAGAAGTGTTTTGATCTCTTCGCCGCTTCTCTTACGTGGAGGTCCTCGATGCTCTTCTTCATTGTTGAACAGGTCTCCACGCTTTCTCCACGGGTCTTTCTTATCAGCTAGCCACCTTCGGTGCCCCATGTAGACGGTTTTCGAAGACCCCTCTTTCGGTAGCTGTAGGTAACAGGTACCGTCCATGCACCTGACGCACGCATGGTGTCCTTGAACCACCTGGCCCGAGACATATCCGCAGCCGGGCAAATCGTGCACCGTACAGAGCAAGGCAGCTCTCAATGGGAAATACTCTTGAGCGACGGTGTCCCATGTGATGACCCCTTCCGGCGCCCATAACGTGTCCAACTCATCTTTCAGTAGCTTCAGATACAGATTGATCTCGCTGCCTGGTTGTTTCGGCCCTTGAATGAGCATGCTCATGTGAATGTACTTCCTCTTCATGCAAAGCCAAGGGGGGAGGTTGTATATCCACACAAACACTGGCCAGGTGCTATGTGTGCTGCTCTGTTTGCCAAATGGGTTGAGTCCGTCGGTGCTCGCACCCAACCTGATGTTCCTTGACTCTGCCCCGAAATCTCGATCGTAGTTGTCTAATGCTTTCCACTGGGTTGCATCCGAAGGGTGTGTCAGGGTTGCCTTATCCATCCGGTTTGGGTCCTTTAGCAGTGCCTTCTTTCTATCCGCGTGCCAGCGCATGAGCTTTGCTTCCTTGGGGTCCAGGAAATACCTCTGCAGACGGGGAATGAGCGGAAAGTACCACACAACCTTTCGAGGAGCTTTCTTCGTCCCTTTCTTGTATCGAGCAGCGTTGCACACTGGACATGTGGTCTTGTCCGCGTCCTCTTTCCGAAAAATGTAGCAATCATTGATGCATACATGGTATCTTTCGTGCGGTAAATCAAGAGGGCACACGACTTTCTTGGCGTCGTCAAGACTCTTAGGACACGTGTTCTTCTCCGGAAGGACATCCTTCCAGTATAGCAGATTAGCGTCGACGCTAGCGTCGGTCCAATGGTGTTTTACCTTCATCTGCAGAACATCGAGAGATACTTTCAAGCGGGTGTCCTCAGGCCTGCAACCTGGATACAACGGAGTATTCGAATCTATCTCAAGTTGCCCCAACTTAGATTTCTCTCTAGCAGCAGCTCTATTGTTACTCGTCGGCCTTACAAGCAATTCTTGCAAATGAGGGTCCTGCAAGAACGTAGTTAGCGGCGTCTCCGCATCAACAACGTCCAGTTCTCCATCGTCATGTGCGGTAGGCTCTTCGTCTTCTTCCACCTCGTTGTTATTCTGAACAATCATCATGTCATCATGATGCCCTTCGTCGTCATGTACTGCCATCGGCGCCGCATGGACCTCCAGTACATCATCTTCATCATTCATCCAAGGGGAGCCATCCATGAAACCACGCATGAGCAGGTGATCCCGCACTACACCGGAATAGGGGTGGTGCAAGGTCATTAACTTGCATTTTCGACACGGACATCTTATCTCCTGCTCCTCATTTTTGTACATGTCCTCTATCGCGTGTCTTAGATATCTGTCCACTTTCCTTTCGCTCATGATGACCATTATCACCTGCACGTCCGACGGTACACATATAAGCAAAATAATTAAGTAGTACCATCTCATTAGTTGTTGTCACGCAAAATTTCGGCATGACCTCCCTACAAATGGGACCGAGGAGTTTACCAAAGTTTTGCCGAAACGGAAACGAATCAACGTTTCGACAACATTTGGCAACTCATTTTCATGTCACATCGATCATTTTCGGACGGAGAGAACGCATCCACCCAAATCTCACATTTTCATTTATATAGTAATCACATTCTCGCACAAATCTCACAATTTTATTTATTTACATCATCCAATCCATATAGTCGTCACCTTACACACGAGAAGAGATAACCGCGAGACGACACGTCGACGAGCTCGAGCTTGTTGGAAGGGGAGAAAAAAGTAGATCTATAGATCTATAGGTGTGGGTGAGATTTTAGAAGCTAGATCTATGCCATGGATGTAGGAGATGTGTATGAGGGAGATTTAGCAACTAAAAGTGGTTAGATTGACCAAATTTGGTCCAAAATGGGGAGGAAATGAGGTAGAAGGAAGAGATTTCGAGCTAAGAACAAAGGGGGAAGTGAGGTTGCAATAATGGAGGTGGAGGTAGGTGGGGCGACTTTAAGTTGTCTGTCCAGGTTACCAGTGGCGCACCAGATTACTCGCGCGCCTGGTAAAATATTACTTGTGGCGCACTGGGGCTGGTGCGCCACAGGTAATTTTTTTACCAGTGGCGCACTGGTCTCCACGATTCAAAATACCTGTGGACAAATACCTGTGGCGCACCAGCCCCAGTGCGCCAGTGGTAAAAAATTTACCAGTGGCGCACTACTGGCTGGTGCGCCACTGGTACTCTCTCTCCTCCACCTCGAAATTTTTCAAGTTTTACTGGAACTTACCTGTGGCGCACCACGTTTACGGTGCGCCACAGCTAAAAATTTACCAGTGGCGCACTGGAATCTTGTGCGCCACTAGTATTTTTTTTTCAAAATCCAGGAACCCAGGTGAGAGACTATCAGTGGCGCACTGGGGTCGGTGCGCCACTGATAGCATCTCACCTATAATCTTTTCCCTACTAGTATTTGAGTTTGAAGTTTCAACACACTATTTCGCCAGGGTTCCTCTATGATGAATCTGGCATGTTGGTTCCTGCCTTTTGTTTTCCGAGGGAGAAAAGTTAGAATACCTAATGTAATTTTTTGTTCAAAGAAAGTATGTACAGGGAAAATAAAGAAAAGTAGTACAAAACGTTCAGAAGTCTCGATAGCCCATCTTGTAGCTCTTTGTAACTGCATCCCTATTTTTGTTGTTTAGACCAGCAGACACCCCTGCACTAAAGGAAGTAGGATTTAGATAGAGGAATGTAATGAGTTGTGTACTTCTCCTCTGTTAAAATTCCAGCTCGTAAATTTGTAGCAGTAAGTAATATGTGCAGTCAGCAAATGACAGCAAATCATGCCCCCCTACCAAATTACATACGATACGACCCTAATTTCAAAACCAAATTAACTTGCAGCACTATATGATTGTTTCTTCTCCTGATCATCGGATGAAGTCCTCTCCACAGACCGCTCCATCAGCAACAGCACTCTGGAAAATATTTGCAGTTCATCATCTTATTCCTGCTTGTATAACAAATGGAAAGAAATATGCTAGTACAAGGCTTGTGTATCAAGTGCGTATGGCATGTAAAGCTGATGAAATGTTCGGTACTCCCTATGTTCACAATTATACTAAGATGTTTTAGCCTTTTCAATGTGGACTATATACGGACCAAAATGAGTGAAAAAAAACTAAAAAATCTTATAATTGTGAATGGAGGGAATATAAGCTGTGTACACGTACGTGCCATTGTGTTGAAGTGAAGCAAGCAAGAAGAAAAACAAGAGAAGATAAAAGGCTGTCGGTTGCTAGGTTGCAGTTGAGAGTAAGACTTTAAAGACACCAAAGCAGAAGAACCATGTGTGAGTAGTGTCCTGGTGAGACTGAGGGTTAGAGTGGAGCCGCAGTTCAACAGTAATCCCATTTTACGGATCCTACTGGAAATTAAGGACATACTATGTGCTAGCTACCTCATCACACACGGAAATTTCGATAACTACTGCAGCTCTGCAACCGCAACTGAAACAAAGCAAAAATCGTGCTTACAGTTAATTACTAAGGACCAGTGAGCAACAACAGAAACCTGGCTGCTATCCTGTTGCTTCTGAAACTAATTCCTATGCAAATGTCGTGGAATACTACCACTTCAACGCTGCTTACAGATGAACAGTACCAACGGCAACAGTAATGCCAAATAACAGCTTCTAGACAAACGTTTCCGCCCTTCTGGCTATTGACAAAATAAAATGATGCACTGAAATAGACATCAAGTTCGCCTACACAAATGGCTAAATCCAAACTTTAACGAGCTGCATACAGACAATAATTTCCAACTTACCTACGGCTACAGAACAACCACGTGAAGCGGAGACTTTTATATTCCCAATTCTCCATCCAATCTCAGAATTGCAAGTCCAGCTAATTCAACGGCGCCTTCTGATACACTCTAATTCGCTGACAATTCAGTTTACATCTAAGCAACATTGTCCATTCAAGATTGAGCGATAACATGAGTAGTATTTTCAGCTTGCAAGAGGTAAAAAGAAGCGGACACTGAAGAAGAATTTCAAAGATTCAAAGTATTTCACATTCTTGTAATTTTGATACACCGCAAAATGAACTCAATGCTACAAGCCACAGTTAGGATTTCTTATACCAGCAAGAGGGTGTTATGCAAACTCAATTGTGCTTAAGTTAGTCTCATATGCAATGTATCAACTACTCAACCAAGTCCATCGAAAATTTGATACTTTGTAGGGAGAAATTTCATATCCTCTCGATATTTCCCATTCGTTGAAAAGAGAGACAACATCAACGAAGTAGTTGAAGCTTCAAGTGAGATGCTCTTCCCATCAACTTTAGACAAATAGTCTCCGGCCTTTGCAATCTCACCTTTTTCCAACAAAATTCTGATGATATCATTTATAAGACGGGAGCTGGGAGCACAACCAATCTTCTCCATTGATGAAAAGATATTATCAGCTTCTTCCATCCTTCTTTTAGAAGATTTCTTATCAGTATGCCATAAGTAGAAGCATTAGGTACCAACCCACTGGTTGATATTGTCGCAAACAAATTGTTAGCTTCTTCTCTTCTCCGAACCTTGTACATTGCATCGATCATAATATTGAGTGTTGTAATATCAAACTTCACATTCATCTCACCTAATTTCTGGAACAGCTCGATTGCTTCGTCGGCACAATTATTTCTGCAAAGTCCTCCAAGAATTATATTGTATATAGAAAGGTCGACTGTTATTCCACTTTCGATTATCTCATGGAAAATTTTCTTTGCATCATCAGCTCTCCCAGCATGAAATAGCCCATCCAGTATGATGGCATATATAACAGTGTCAGGTTTACACGACATTTTCCTGAATAGAGTCAAACCGTCACCGATCCTTCCATTTTTAAATAGCCATTAAGGAGTGTACCATAAGTAACAGCATCAGGCTCAATGCCAACTGATTCCATGGAATGAAGTACTCCGAGTGCTTTATCCATCTTGCCTACTAAGCCATGCCCGTCAATCAGCGTAGTTAATGTAATGACATCAGGCCTCTCACCAATGTGTATAACCAGGTCAAATATATCCTGTGCATCCATAACCCTTCCTTCTTTGCATAAATTGTTTATCACTGAGTTGAAGAACACAATGTTAGGGCGAGGAATACCTTTGCTCATCATTTCAGAAACCAACTCCTTAGCTTTAACCAAATCACCATGTATACAACAACCTTGAATTAGGGACTGATAAACAGGTTGGTTCGGATGTACTCCCATAACAATCATCTCATCAAATTTGTCCAGACCATCAGCCAGCCTACCCATTCTACAAAGTGTGGCTATTACAGTTGAATAGGTGACTACATCCGGACTAACTCCCTGTCCCCGCATTTCAGCAAATATGAGCATAGCTTCATCCATCATTCCACATTTAGCATATGCACCAATTAATATGTTGAAAACCTTGCAGTTGGGTACAATACCCTTGTCTTTCATTGAATTAAAAAGACTAATCACATCAGTTAAGCATCCTTCATTGGCATGCCCATGAAGCAAAATTAAGTAGGAGACGATATCAGGTTTGTGTCCATTGGAAGTCATGGACTCAAAAATTTCTGCAGCTTCTTTGCTTCTTCCATGCTTGCAAAGAGAGGCCATGAGCGAGCTGCATGTAACATTATCTGGTATAAGACCAAGGCTTGTCATTTCTTTGAACATTTTAGCCACCTTTTTCCACCCCCCTGATGTGGAGTATCCATGGATCATGCAATTGTATGTCACATTATCTGGTTGAACACCATTATCAGCCATCTGCCGCAGGACTAGCTCTGCTTTGTCCATTGCGTTGGCTTTGCACAACGCATCAATAACCGAGTTGTATGTGTACACATTAGGCACAACTCCTCGGTGCATCATTTCATGGAATAGATTGCACGCCTTTCCTGTTTCACCTTCTCTAAATAAGCCATGGATGACCGTGCTATATGTCACCACGTTGGGTGCAGGCACCTCCTTCTTTTGCCATCGTGTGGAGCAGGTCGAGTGCCTCCTGGCTTCTGGTATCTTCACATAAACTCTTCAGAACAATAGAGTATGATATGACATTAGGCACACAGCCAAGCTCGTATATCCTATGAAACAGGACGTCCACAGCCTCGTCAATCTGTTTTGCGGAGCAGAGGCACTTGAGGAGGGTGCTGGCCACGATGTGGTTCATCTTCAGGCCCGACTTGAGGAGACGGCCAAAGAAGGCACCCTTGGTCTGGGCAACGGGCGTGGTAGCAGCAGTTCATGATGATGCCGTAGGTGTGGACGGAGAGAGGCGCCACCCGCGGTCCGGCTTCTTCCCGGCACACGCGGTTGAAGAGAGCGACGGCAAGTTCGGGGCCGGTTCTTCGGTCGTCGTAGGCCGGAGCACGGACGAGCGCAGTAAGGAAGCTGTTAAGGGAGTGCCCGGGGACCGGGATGTCCTGCGCAGCAATTCGTCGAACAGCTGGTGTGCATCCTCTTGGCTGAGCGTCCCGGCGCGGACCCGCTCTGTGGCTGCGGCAAAGGCGGCGGCAGGAGACCAGGAGCTTGAGCTACGGGAGGTGGGGTTGGAGGAGGAGCTTTGACGGAGGGGGCGGAAGCGGGTCATCGGCATGGTGGAGTGAAGCAGGCGGATTCGGCAGATTGGCAGGGTGAAGAGAAGGAATGGCGGAGGCGGAGGCTGGATGCTGGAAGTGTGGAGGAGGAGGAATGGCGGCGGTGGAGGTGGGAATCGGCGTGCTGGAGCGGCGGCGGCGGAGGCTGGAGGCTGGAGCGTGGCGTGGGGCAGAGCTTTCCTAGTTTCAGTCACACAGAAAAATGGATGGAGTCACTATGTTTTTAGGGGTAAATAATTTCATCTTCCCTCATAGTACAGTTTTTATATTTTGAAATTTTTCACTAACACACGGTTTATCTACGCACTGAACTCTTCGGTCACATGAATCGCCATTCAGCTATTTTTTTTTCGCAGTGTGATTTTCAGAGTTTCGACGTGAGACCTGCTGATGCTGGAAGAAGAATTGACAATTTGACATGGACTGGTATCTGCTTTTGGTCAATTGCCAACTTGTGCCGTATCATACCGAGCTCAAGGTCAGGTTGGCTTCTGAGTTTGTACCAACATACTTGAGAGTTGAGACATAGAATGCCAAAACTCGCTGCTGGACGGATGAACGCCTTGCCCGTCAAGGATTACAGCACCACGCTGCCTGTTTGCTTTGCGACCAGGAGTTCGAGACATTGTAGCACCTGTTTTGTGTCTTGTGGTTGCCCATTCTCTCGCCAGATATGGCATGAGGTCCTAGCCTGGCTGCGTCTACCCTGCTCTGCACCCGACGGCTCGGCCACCTTGCTGTCATCACTACAGGAAAGCCACAAGACGTCGACGGCCTGATTATACGCCGACGGCCAAATGTCGGGACCGTCGGCGTATAAGGCGAGATCGGGGAGCAACGAACGCGGCCGTCGGCGTAGCGAATCCCGTCGGCGTAGCCCGACATAGGCCGACGGCCGCCGTCGGCGTACAAAGGGCCGTCGGCGTATAATGCCATCCTTGACGGTGCTCAAACGGAGGCCTTTTGCTGCCCTGAGACGCCGACGGCTACATCGGCGTATAAAAGGCCGTCGGCGTATAATTGTTTTTTTTTCAACTAATTATAAATTAATTTACATTTATTTATTTCTCTATATAATATTTAATGCATGTATAATTTATATATAAATTGGATCTATAATATTTAATGTAGGTATAATTTATATATATATTGGATCTAGCATTTCCCTCCCAATTACGGTATCCCACCCGCATAAAATAACGGTTTGAGTCTTCCGGAACCCGACCCTACAACATATACATGTAAAATAAATAAAAACAACACATGTAATATACACCTACAACATAAATATTAAATATATGGCTCAATTTATCCTGCCCGTGGTGTGACCGGCTTCACGAGCATCACTGTTTCCTTCGCGAGTTTTTGGGCATATAGTTGGAAACTCCCACATCGAGCGAACGGGGGGAATCTTCGCAAGAGTTGGGGTATATGTGTGTTTTTATTTCAACTATGGCCTAACCTAACACAACCAAGCAAAAAAGTCCACTGGCCTACCCCCTCTCGGCTTCGGTCAAGGGGGTAGACGGGAACTTTGACTTTTTTCCAGCGGATTCAGGGTTTCGCCGAAGCGGGGCCCCGGAGCGTCGGAACCCCTCCCAAACCTAGGTTGTGCCATACCATATGTATATAAGTGTGTTGTGTGTTGTAAATGTCCGGTATCCTACTCCTAGGTGTGACCGGCTTCACCGACTTCACTTTCTCTCTAGTGAGTTTCTGCACTTAGAGGTGAAAACTCCCCTTTCGGACGAACCGGATGGAATCTTGTGTTGATTTGGGGTAGACTTTGGTTTCTCATGTTCCTATGGCCTAACCTAACACAACCAAACAAAAAACTCCACTGGTCTACCCCTTTCGACGCACGTCTATGGGGGTAGACGAAAACGTTAGAGTTTTCCAGCGGATTCAGGGTTTCGCCGAAGCGGGGCCCCGGAGCGTCGGAACCCCACCCAAACCTAGGTTGTGCCATACCATATGTATACAAGTATGTTGTGTGTTGTAAATGTGCAAGTATCCTACTCCGGGTGTGACCGGCTTCACCGACTTCACTTTCTCTCTAGTGAGTTTCTGCACTTAGAGGTGAAAACTCCCCTTTCGGGCGAACCGGATGGAATCTTGTGTTCCATATTTGCCACGCTGATCGGGTGCCGCAGGCCCTCAAGGACTTCTTGATGGACAAAACCATCAAATTCCGCGCGCGGCTATCAACAACGATCAGCGTATGCTGGGACCTTACGGAATTCATATTTCGTCCGCCGTCGACCTCCAGCGGGCCGTTCACCCTAACCAACGTACCCTAATATTCCGAGTCTCTATACTCTAGCCAATGTTACTATTGGCACAACGCTTGAGAAGAAGAAGAACAACAACAAGAAGAAGAAGAAGAAGAAGAAGAAGAAGAAGGAGGACGAGAAAAAAGGAGGAAGAAGTGAACCTCGCATTAGGTTGGGGAGAGTTTCCATTGAGTTTTTATCGCATCAAGTATGCCGCCCGGGACGCTCGCCTAGGCTACGAGATTGCTAGGAGGTGTCTCGGTGCTATGTGACGTATGTCTCAATGTGTCGATCTAAATGTGCTATATTTAAATCAATTGGGCAAGACTTGAGAAATAACCAAATTGTTTCCGGGTGCCTGGTATTGTTTCCGGGTGCCTCGTATTGTTTCCAGTTGCATGATGAACAAACAAAGTAGGCCGAGACACTACGGGAATGGAGCAAGGCGTCGACGGCCAGCCTCTACGCCGATGGTCAAATGCCTAATTATTATCTTATTTTATATTTATACTTATTTATTATTAGTATCAATTATTTTACTACCGCACTCCGGCGAAGGAAACACACAAACTGCAACTGCTTGATCCAACGGCTCCCAAGCTCTCGAAGGAAACACACGATCCGCGTACTTGTTCCTGATTGGCTAGCCGAAGGGAGTCATTCGCTTGATCCAACGGCTCTCAAGCTCTCGAAGGAAACACACGATCCGCGTACTTGTTCCTGATTGGCTAGCTGGAGGAGTCATTCGCTTGATCCAACGGCTCCCAAGCTCTCGAAGGAAACACACGATCCGCGTACTTGTTCCTGATTGGCTAGCCGAAGGGAGTCATTCGCTTGATCCAACGGCTCCCAATCTCTCGAAGAAAACACACGATCCGCGTACTTGTTCCTGATTGGCTAGCTGGAGGGAGTCATTCGCTTGATCCAATGGCTCCCAAGCTCTCGAAGGAAACACACGATCCGCGTACTTGTTCCTGATTGGCTAGCTGAGGGAGTCACTCGGAGAGGCGGGTCTATAAGAGAGGCTGGAGTACACTTCACATCCATCATTGGCAGTACACGGGTAGCAGAGAGCAAGATTTCTGAGAGGCAGGAGTTCCTAGAGCGGAGCCTGAAGGTGAACCCTCCCCTTCGGATCCAAGCAGCGGCAAGGATCTCTGATGATTAGCAACATCCCCAACACTTGTTCGGACGGTTGCAAATCATCAGAGACGTCTTGCCGCTGTTTGGATCGAAGGCCGATTTGCCGTCTCACGACCACGCGATGATTGTCGATTTGCCGGTCAGAGTGGCCACTGGAGAAGGTAGGCAACTTCGATTCGACGTGGTTCTGAAAGGGGCATGGTTAATTTAGGTAGTGCTTGCGCATGGTTACCCCAGAAGCGCTTTTGGAGTTTTGGCTGTGGGTCTGATTGGAGCGTTGCATGTTTTTAAATTCTTTGCTCTAGTTTCCTGATGTGGTACTTTTGACAATGCTTGCCTGTTGAGTTTCGGTCTCGGTAGTGATTTGTAAGAGGTGATTCTATGGTGCTCAATTGTTACTGTTGTTTCGTTGAATAAATGGAGCAGGGCTGGAGCCGCCTTTCATCCAAAAGAAACTCGCCATGCTAATAGAGCATCAGCCATCTCATCACAGTGTCACGCGACAGATGACTAAACCCATAAACACCACATGATGAAATATTTAATCTTGATAGTCTCGTATTGTAGAAGGCTCTAAATTTTTTATCTACATTCATAAACTCTTAAAAACCTTTCCCAAGTTTGTAGATATATAATTATGCTATGAAAAAAGATTATTAGAAATGTGTAAAGTTGTAATATTGGTTTCATTTAGATTCTTCATCACCCGGTATGAATGTCAGCTGAAATAAAATTTCAAAGATGAATATAAAGACAACGCCTTTCTTAATATCCCAAACTAAAGGTATATTATATACCATATTATGGATATATTATTTGTCAATTTGCGATTTACAGATTTAAAGGTATTAATTATGCCATATTATATGAATAAATGGTAATAAATGAATAAAATAGTTTTTTGAGTGTAGCTGCACCTAGATTTGGCAATTTATCCAGGACAGCGGCAACCGGTTGAAGCTCCACATGCCAACGGGCCACGGTACTATCTCGTCCCTCTCGAGTCTCATTCTTTGAGTGTAGCTGCACCTAGATTTGGCAATTTATGTGATTTTTGAAGGCTTGGAGCAAAACGTGATGGTAAATGCCTAGATGGTCATGTAAATATTGAATATACTATTATAGCATTTTTTTTAAGGCTTAGAGCACAATTTATTTGTCATGTGTGTGTGTGTAAATGGCATATTTGACATTATTTCGGTTAGGAAAACCTGAGATTTAAAAAAACCTTGCCGATAAAACCGATAAATGGGCCGATACTCTTCTCTTGGGTCGACCGAGAAGTTAACGAGAAGCGATAATTTTGTTGTTCTGCATCTAGATTGAAAATGTAACCCTAGGCATGCTTTTCAGTTGACCCTACTTCATTTCTAGAATGCCGATGATTAAAATGATGTGGCGCACTATATGATATCCTGATAGTTTGTTGAACCTTGTATCATGCACATATAAGTTATGTGCCTCCTACTTGGTTCAACGAAGCTATCAGGATTGCTTGTGTGTTTCCAATAATATTCTAAGTATGAGGCATAATTTTTTTTTTGAATCCTACTTTATTTTTTTCATTTGACCCTACTTCATTTTTTTTAGTTGACCCTACTTCATTTTTTTTTGAGTTGTGTGTTTACAATGTCGATGATTAAAATGAGATGACACTATGTTATTCAGGGGTGATGTAAGTGAAACTTGTAATATGCAAGAATATAGATATTCTGCATCCTACTGGTTTCGCTTACCCATCCCTGAATTTGTGTGTCCAATCTAGTATATGAGGCATATTTCTGCACGACATGTGAACAATTTAGTTGCCTAACTTTTTTATTTGTCCTTTGTGTTTCACGGATTAGATTGATTAACTGCTATGCATTTGAGGATTGAACTGAATGCTTAGATCTATTCCTGCAGGTGATTGACCAAGATGAGCCAAGGCAAGGAATCATCGGCCTCCTTGCTGAAGACGATGCGCCAGAAGAAAGCCACTAAAAGTGGAAGAGAGCCTATTCCAAACCCGCGTTACCTGTCTGACAGTGGTGAGAGAGGAGGTGCTGGACGAGTGGAGGTGCTGATGCACTTCCTCTGAGGGGACGAGGTGTCAGGACGAGGGCGAGGTGCAGGACGAGCACGAGGTGAGGGCGACGTGTCTTCGGACATACCCTCCGCTTCTGGCGACGTGGCTTACGAGGAGACGGAGTCTCGAGAGGAGGGACGGAGTCTCGAGACCAGGAGACGGGGGCCTCCGCGTCGCAGAAGAAGCCAAAGATTCGTGGGGAATCCATGGTCCCTGATGAGTCAAAGGAACCTGCTACCGAGGAGGAGAAAATCCTCATTGTGCCCAATGGGATTGAGTAAGTGACTATGCTAATTTTGAAAATGGTAATTACATTGTGGTCAGTACAATTTGACATGTACTAATGTTTAATTATTTGTGCAGCAATTGGACATATCCTCACGGAGCCCGTGCGCCTAACACCATGATTGGAGCTTTGATTAGGAAGTTTTGGCCGGGCTTGTACAGTACGGTCCCCAACGGCGAGAGGAAGCTAGCCCACCCATTGGGTAGACTATCAGGCCGCCCATCACCCGGGCTTCGGGAGATGTTCTGACGCCGTGATCACCAAGTTTTGGGTAAGTTGAACTTTTCGAATTTCGTTCATAGTTGATGTCCCCACCATGCTCTCACAATTTGTTTTTTGTGCATGATTAAATAAATTCTATAGGGTACTCTTGAGGAGCATGCCAAGGTGGACATGACTTTGGAGGGGGCTTGCAAGAAGTTGGCACGACAGCAATTCTACAATGTAAAGCATACCTCCGTCAATCATTACAGTTCTGAGAAGTTATGCCAGACGGCGCCGAAGCTTGAGGAACCACCTGATATGAGCATGGAGGATTACATGTCGGTAAGTAAATTGTCAATGAGATTACATGTTACTGCTAAGTTGCAATTGCATTATCTGTTCTTCACATGAGTATTGTTTTTTCAGGTTATGCCCACATGGGCCTATGGTAAGGCAGACGCGTGGGAGGCGTTGGCGTCGAGGTGGCTTGGGCAGAACGCCGAGTTCAAAGCCTTAAGCGAGCGGAACAAGGCAAACCGTGGAGCGGGGGGACACATTGTGCGGGAGCCCGCAACCATGATCGCTTCAAGGCAAAGCTGGTATATATATATATACATGGAACAACCTTCATTTATTTCCCCTCATGCTCCTACTTGATACGCATAACACTTCTTTGGCAATGCAGAGGCCGATACCGGGGAGCCTGTGTCGGGACATGCAAGCATGGGAGAGGATGAAGATGAAGAAGATCGATATATCCGAGCCTCAGCCCTCGTTCCCGATTACTTCGGCAGTGCCGAGGAGAACATAGATAGGTACGTCGAGTCGTTCAAAGGTCTTAATCCGGAGGTGGATATACCTCTTGAGCATGACACCGACGAGAGAGCGATGGTCCTGGCCGGGCACGGTTGGGAGCATGGCCGTTTGCCCTGTCTTAGTGCGGTAATCCCGCGTACTCCTGAGTTGGGCCTCGTGCATATCTGATGCATGTAAAATGCATACATGAACTTTGCATTATTTCTACTTATATTCCAGTCATATTTGCATCATATAAGGGTTATATCACTGTTTTATAATGATTTTGGGAATATTTGATATGTTTCCTATTTTTTATGGAATTAACCCTGCGCAGGCAGAAAACCCTATTTCTTTCCTTTAATGTTTCAGGGACCCAAACGACGTCCAAATGACCTGGAAATTTACGAGCATCATTTTTTGGAAGGAACAAGACCTGGGAGCGAAAGAAGCAAACAAGAGGAGGCCCGAGGGCCAATGAGTGGGCCCACGCGGCCCATACCTGGCCGCGTGGGACCCCCCACTTTGGCCTCAGCTCCGTTGCCGTCGATCTTTCCTCCACCGACTCCGTTTTGACCTAAAAACGCCTATAAAAATTATCCCCCGACGTTCTCTGGAAGGAGCGCCGCAGAAACACAGAAACACCGAAACAGAGACCTGGAGCTGCAGATTGGAGGGGGAAAACTCCGGCGGGGCGCTGCCGGCGTGGTCTCCATCTTCTCCAACGACTTCTCCACCGTCTCCATGATGAAGAGGGAGTAGTCCACCTCTGGACTATGGGTTTGTGGAAGTAACTTATGTATCTCTCTCTCGAGCTTCACTAATTAGTACCGTATGAGCTGCTGAACATGATTACGGTCATCTATGTAATACCTTTGTGGTGGATCTTTTTATGAGTTAATATATGTTTGAGATTGCAATGGTTTTTTTCAGTTATGAAAGTAGATGCATATTATGTACCCCGTTCTTATTTACTTGTTATGATCAAGCATGTTTATGAGAGCGTGTGAGGGGGAACGTGTGCATTAGTTGGAGTAACGGGGGTGGCTAGTGCAGTGAACGTGAGAGAAAGTTCTGCGATCCACTTGGGTGTTTTACCTTACTTTGTTGCCTCACTAGGGATAAAAAGAAATACCATGCTACCGGAGATGTGGGTGTGACCATTGCCACTACTCCATGACTAGATCTAGCATGTTCTTATTTTAACTTCATGTCATGATACTTATTGCTATACTCTGAGTTATCTTAATTACGAGGTGTTATGATTTAGTTCGCATCTTGGTGGAGTATAAGAGAGACTAATAACCAAAAGGTCTCTATGTTAGGACGTGATGCCCATATAATTATAACTTGTCATTAAACTGTTTGTTGCAATCTCATATGTCAACTCTAGTGTTCCATTGTCTACCACTTATTAAAGAGAGTGCATTTGTGAAACCATGAACCCCGGTCCATTTTTAATCATAAGAAACACCTTTCCAACAACTTTACCACTTTTCCATTTTCTGCCATTATTAAATCCGAAAATACAAAAACACTTTTACATCTTGCATTCATTATAAAAAACCCAAAAATATCATTTATCATTGCTACCACCATCCTTGCATATTTATTTACCACCATTGCATATTTTATTCTTGTTTGCATTGCATATTATCTTGATATCATTCTAACACCTTGTGCTTGACAACCACTAGGTGAGGTTGAGGACCAAAACATTTACTTTGTTTTGTAGGTAACCAAAAGAAGGATAGGAAGATAAATCTTCACTACTGATTCCCCGAGAGTTCGATATTAAACCCTCGAGTCACCCTCGTGGGGAAAACACGTCTTCCACTTACTACACACTCTGCACTTGGAGTCTCAACCTAACCCATTTACTTTTCACGCAGGTAACCACGCGAAGGGCTAGCAACTGTTTTCTGGCGCCATTGTGGGGTAACTACGTGAAGGGCCATCAAGACTGTTTTCTGGCGCCGTTGCCGGGGAATCATTGCTGAAAGGTTTATCCAAGGATATCTCACCAAGTCAACTTCATCACCAACTTGTGCTAACACCTAAGCTTGGGGAGGTTGCACCTACGTGAGCATCATCTTATCCATCTTTACCTTCAAAGCAATTTATCTTGTTTTGTCATTGTCTTGCATTTGTTATTCGGTTTGCATATTTATTTTCAGTTTTGCATAAAAAATTAAAAAACACATAAAAACTTGCTAAAATGGGAGAAAGAACTAAGTTGTGTGATTACACAAACACTCCAAATGATCAATTTATTGCTAGGCCCATTGCCACCTAAGATAAATGCTGAGAGTTATGAAGTAAGTCCTAGTTTGTTGAACTTGATAACTAGGGAACAATTTGGCGGTAGTGCTATGGAGGATGCCTCTATGCATCTTCATGATTTTGTTGAAATATGTGACATGCAGAAATTTAAAAATGTGGAAAGTGATATTCTAAAACTGAAGTTATTTCCTTTCTCACTTAGAGGAAAAGCTAAAGAGTGGCTGCATTCATTACCTATTGATAGCATTAAAACTTGGGATGATTTAAAAGAAGCTTTCATTAAGAAATACTATCCTCCTGTTAAAATTTTGCAAAATAGAAACAACATTCTTTCTTTTAGGCAAAATGAAAATGAACATGTTGCTATGGCTTGGGATAGGATTAAACTTATGCTTAGAACTTGTCCATCACATGGGGTCAACGAATGGACCATATTACACTCTTTTTACAATGGTCTAAATTACATGTCTAGAAATATTCTTGATTCTGCTGCTGGAGGTGCTTTTATGGGAAAAACTATAGTAGAAGCTAAGAACATATTGGAAAGCATTTTGCAAAACTATAGTCAATGGCATACTGATAGAGCACCTAATCCTTCTAAGAAAGTGAACTCCATAGAAGAAACAAATGATTTGTCATCTAAAATGGATACTATTCTTGCTTTCATTAATAAACAAAATATTGAAAATGTGCCTTTGCAAGAACTAGTTGGTAATAATCCTGAAAATATTGATGTCAACTTCATTAGGAACTATGGTAATAATGGGTATGGTAACAACAATTATAACTCTTATAATAAACCCCCATATGTGCCAAACAAATATACTACTAGTAATGTTTCTAGTGATTTGGAAAACACCATTAGATCATTTATATCTACTCAAAAGGAGCTTAATAAGAATTTATATCTAAGTTTGAAAAACAAGACTCTTTGTTTGAAAGGGTAGATCAGCTCACTAAGGAAGTTTCCTCATTAAAGAACACCATTATAGCTCAAAAACATGAGGAAACAATTAAATATTGTCAAGAGGTTATAAATAAATCTTGGGAACATATTCATGAGCAAGAGAGAATTGCTAAGGAAACTATTATATTTGAAAAGAAGAAAGTTGAAGAAGTTAAAATGCTTAGTGAAGTAAAGGAACCATTGCTTGACTTAGAGAATTGTAGCTTGCATGAATTAATATCTATCTTACAAAAATTTGCAAGTGATCCTTCTATTAATGTTAACCAAGCTGGTTTTGGTTCTTATATTGCTAATCATGTGTTAAAAGAAAAGATTGCTAGGTACAACCAAGAGGCTATGATACCACCTAAGCTTGGGGATGTATGGATTCCCAAAGTCCTAGTAACCATTGGAAAAGAGACACACCATGCTATACTTGATCTAGGATCTAGTGTCTCTGTTTTATCTAAAGAACTATATGAAGTACTTGAATTGAAAAATCTTGAAAAATGCTCTATTGAACTTGCACTTGCTGATGATTCCATTAAACATGCTTTAGGAAAAGTAAGTGATGTTTTGGTAGAGTTACATATGACATTTGTGCCTGTTGATTTTCTAATCATGGATATGGGGAATAAAACCTCTAGTCCAATTATTCTTGGAAGACCTTTTCTTCGTACTACAGGTGCTATCATTGATTCAAAAGAAGGGAATGTGAAGTTTCAGTTTCCACACAAGAAAGTATGGAACACTTCCCAAGGAAGAGGGCACATCATTCAAGCTCCCTCATGAGCTTCGTCCACAATAAACATCAAGTAAGAAGCCTAGCTATATGGCTATAAAGAAAGCGCTTTACGGGAGGCAACCCGGTTGTTTTTATTTGTGATTTTCTTTGTGTCCTCTTGCTGTAACAAGAGACTTAGTGTTTAGTTTAGTTTCTGGAATTTTTAATAAAGTGCCAAGTTTTACTCATTTTGGTATGAAAAGTTGCTTATAGCGTTCGGAGATATTATTCCTGCACGAATCTGTGCACGGTATGATTTTTAATTCTTATTCTGTAACTCCGAATGAGCTCATATTTAAACTGTAGTAGCAACTTTTCATCCTCTGTATGCATGAATTTTTGGAATTTTCCGACAAAGTTAAGTAGGGTAGAAAAAGTTTAGCTGCTGCTGTTTTTCTGGACAGATTCTGTCCCATTTTGTTTGATGCATGCTTAGAACTTTTAACATGAATCTTTTTGATCCAATTGAGTTTATGAGTAGGCATACAACATTATACATGTTCTGGACATCATATGAATTTTTGTCTAAGGATTATATGCAGCAAGAAATCTATTTGTTTATCACTACTAATGTGCCCCACAGAAAAAGAAATGGGAGAAACGGTGTTTTGAAGTTTTTTCACAGGGATTAGAGGAGATGCACCAAGAGCTATCCAAGGATGGTGAAGACCATAAGCTTGGGGATGTGAAGACAACCCCACTGGACCTACACACTCTCGGTTTGCACACGTCTAACTTCTGTTTTTTCGATCGAAACACTTTATCGCATAAACTTGGAGCGTCTTTTTGTTTGTTTAGGTTAGATTTTTATTTTGTGAGACCACCACACTATCAATATATGAGAGAGCTACTGGAAATTTGGGTTGAATTATGTTGGATGCTATTATAAGATTGGGAAAAGGGATGTTGAAGTTAATTTTAAAAGATACATATAATTGCATGATTCATGAGCTTGTTAATGAGTAATAATTTGCAAATATTTTATCAAGAGCTATCTTTTATTCATGTTTTGATGCTAAATGTTATTCTACCTTGTTTTAACATGGATTAGTTAGTTCTATGGACACTCATGCATGCATTTAGATGGTCAACTTTCTCCCTCTTGCTAGCCCAAAAATTCCAACAAGCAAAAACTTGTTTCCAACACCTTCAACCAAAGTTTTTCCAGTGAGTCCACCATATCTACCTATTAGCTTTATGCTATTCCGAGTATGTTTATCATGATATTTGAGTTATCTATACCTCTGAATGAAAATGCTTATGTTGTTAATTGTTGTGGGAAAAGTTGGTTATATAGCTCTCGCGAACTTGATGCACACTTTACTTTCATTGCATAAATAAAATGACCCATTGTGATTAAAATTATGAAGTTGTGGACTTGACAAATGTCTTTGGTTGAGAGTTAGCCATATGTGCTGTCACATGGCAAGCTTTCAACATTGCACATCATCTCATTTAGTTGATATCATGTACTTTTGTTTATGGATGCTTACCATGGGTGAAATAAATGGGGAAATGAAGTGAGTTTAAATGAGTTTGTATAAATGGTTAGAGAGACGCCTGGGCCGCTAATCTAAGCCATGCATCATTCATGGTGGAAATTTACTTACATGCTATGGTGAACCTTCTGTGATACACCTTACAATAAAAAGCTATCCAATGGTAAATAAAAAGGGTGTTGAGATTGTTCATTATGTTTGTTTGTCTTGTCATTTTGATATGGGCTTGTTCCATATCCTGGGACAAGAGGTACCCCAGTTGACGCTCTTAATGATACTATTATTACTTACAATGATATTTAACTTGAACTTGCTTTGTTTTCTAAAGTTGAGTAACACATGGAGTAGGTACTTGTATTCAAGGGGCATGAGACTTTCAACCTGTACTTTGTCAAGCACACTACTCTATTGCTTTCACTTTAAACTTAATCATTCAAGATGCTATGATAGGGGAATGAGAGCTTGACACCAAGGATTACCATATTACAATCATTGACTTAAGTAGAGAAGTTCAGAAGTTAGATGAAATTTATTCATGCTTTACCTCTACTCATATATATATCTTTCCAAAGTGTCCACCTTTTATATTCAGATTTTCACCAATACTCTATGACCATTGTAGGATGTTCTTACTTATTATTATGCATACATGTGGTCCATAGTACTTTTTCTCTTATGTTACACTTTGTGAATTATCATTGAACATCCTTGCATTGAATACTTGATATCACTTCATAAACTATCTTGCATATTGCTACTCCTTTTAAGAATGAATCATTTTACTCTATGTAGCAATAGTAATCATCTTTGATATCCATTGATAGTATTAAATTGCAAAGTCCATGTTAGTTTTATCACCTTCATACTCGAGGACGAGTATAGGTTAAGCTTGGGGATGTTGATGCATGTAAAATGCATACATGAACTTTGCATTATTTTACTTATATTCCAGTCATATTTGCATCATATAAGGGTTATATCACTGTTTTATAATGATTTTGGGAATATTTGATATGTTTCCTATTTTTTATGGAATTAACCCTGCGCAGGCAGAAAACCCTATTTCTTTTTTAATGTTTCAGGGACCCAAACGACGTCCAAATGACCTGGAAATTTACGAGCATCATTTTTTGGAAGGAACAAGACTGGGAGCGAAGGAAGCAAACAAGAGGAGGCCCGAGGGCCAGATGAGTGGGCCCACGCGGCCCAGTACCTGGCCGCGTGGGACCCCCCACTTTGGCCTCGAGCTCCGTTGCCGTCGATCTTTCCTCCACCGACTCCGTTTTGACCTAAAAACGCCTATAAAAATATCCCCCGACGTTCTCTGGAAGGAGCGCCGCAGAAACACAGAAACACCGAAACAGAGACCTGGAGCTGCAGATTGGAGGGGGAAAACTCCGGCGGGGCGCTGCCGGCGTGGTCTCCATCTTCTCCAACGACTTCTCCACCGTCTCCATGATGAAGAGGGAGTAGTCCACCTCTGGACTATGGGTTTGTGGAAGTAACTTATGTATCTCTCTCTCGAGCTTCACTAATTAGTACCGTATGAGCTGCTGAACATGATTACGGTCATCTATGTAATACCTTTGTGGTGGATCTTTTTATGAGTTAATATATGTTTGAGATTGCAATGGTTTTGTTTCAGTTATGAAAGTAGATGCATATTATGTACCCCGTTCTTATTTACTTGTTATGATCAAGCATGTTTATGAGAGCGTGTGAGGGGGAACGTGTGCATTAGTTGGAGTAACGGGGGTGGCTAGTGCAGTGAACGTGAGAGAAAGTTCTGCGATCCACTTGGTGTTTTACCTTACTTTGTTGCCTCACTAGGGATAAAAAGAAATACCATGCTACCGGAGATGTGGGTGTGACCATTGCCACTACTCCATGACTAGATCTAGCATGTTCTTATTTTAACTTCATGTCATGATACTTATTGCTATACTCTGAGTTATCTTAATTACTGAGGTGTTATGATTTAGTTCGCATCTTGGTGGAGTATAAGAGAGACTAATAACCAAAAGGTCTCTATGTTAGGACGTGATGCCCATATAATTATAACTTGTCATTAAACTGTTGTGTTGCAATCTCATATGTCAACTCTAGTGTTCCATTGTCTACCACTTTATTAAAGAGAGAGTGCATTTGTGAAACCATGAACCCCGGTCCATTTTTAATCATAAGAAACACCTTTCCAACACTTTTACCACTTTTCCATTTTCTGCCATTTAAATCCGAAAATACAAAAACACTTTTACATCTTGCATTCATTATAAAAACCCAAAAATATCATTTATCATTGCTACCACCATCCTTGCATATTTATTTACCACCATTGCATATTTATTTCTTGTTTGCATTGCATATTATCTTGATATCATTCTACACCTTGTGCTTGACAACCACTAGGTGAGGTTGAGGACCAAAACATTTACTTTGTTTTGTAGGTAACCAAAAGAAGGATAGGAAAGATAAATCTTCACTACTGATTCCCCGAGAGTTCGATATTAAACCCTCGAGTCACCCTCGTGGGGAAAACACGTCTTCCACTTACTACACACTCTGCACTTGGAGTCTCAACCGAACCCATTTACTTTCACGCAGGTAACCACGCGAAGGGCTAGCAATATTTCTGGCGCCATTGTGTGGTAACGTACGTGAAGGGCCATCACCACCCGCATGCCGGCTTCTTCCCGGCACACGCG